>DWUN01004779.1:0-10440 GCA_018249975.1 Passova gellias | reverse complement strand
AAGGACAGAGATATTTGGCACTCGGTGCTTTCTGCCTACCCCGTTAGGGACCTGGCGTGATGTTATGTTGTTGTTGTACAATCGTTGAAAATACCAAGTTAATTTCAAGTACTTAGTGAAATGAGTATATGATGTACGTATTATTTTTTGTTAAACAAATACTACATTAGAATAGCAAAGATAAATGCCTTCTGATAATTATAATAAAAGTATCGAACGTGGATAAAATTTGACAAGACTTAGAGATATCTTTATTAACACGGAAATATATAAACAGATAAGATGTATAATGAAGATGATCGAGTAACCCAATTTCGGGTTAATAATGCCTAATTGCGCATCAACATATACACGCTTGCAAATATTTACAATTGTAATTGTAATTTGTGATAAACTGATAATCACATAAAGTGGCTTATTACTTTTTATTTATAATAAATTATTGAGTTTCAGTCCAATATCTATTGAATTGTAAATTCAAGGTGAACTTACATCATATCCGATATACTTAAAGTCGTTTTGTTGCGCAGTAAGTATACAAGTAAAGGCGATTTGCACACGCTATATCGAAAGTTACATTAATTAATTAAACATCAGAAAACGTCTTCCTGAAACATATTCAAAGTTTAATTAAACAAGTGTAATTGAGCTTTGCAGGCGACAATGTTTTTCCTTCATGACAGGGGAAAATCCGAAAAGTTTGTACACCTAAAAAACTAAGCACTCTATACATAAGTATTTACTAATATCTATATTTATTTGCAAGTGATATAATTCAGAACGCTTTTAATGTTTATATCTACCAAGTCTAGTTTACCGGATTTTGAATACTAATACCACAGTTCTAAATCTAGCCCCACCTAGGTCTGAGAAACTAGTCACAGATGCATAATCTTAAATCCGTTTCATTCCTGTTATTAGCTAAAGACAGTTATAAGTTCATCCAACAACGATAAATGTAATAAATTTTTTCTGTGCTTTAATGCAATAAGTTGTGTAGTGTGTCATTTGCCTAACACTGAAAACATACGGGACAATACAACGTACGAATTACCGGAATACGGCATTCGACGTAACGTCTAAACTCGTTCTGGACGGTTTTGTAATATCCGTGACTGTCGAGGTATTGTGTCCGGGCGGTATGAAATACCCAATGGTTTTCTCATTGTTAACATTGTGACAGCTTTCAACTTAGACAAGGTTTTAATAGACAGCTAGTACAAAACAAGAGATTTCCGATACTAGAATATTATTTTGCAACAGCCATAAGGCACGATCGATCTACTTTTTTAGTTGCTTCACGTCGGCATAAGGTTTTTTTTTTGGTATAATTGTATAAGTTTCATTAAATTGAATGGATCTTTCAGATAGTACAATTAAAGCAATATTGAAATTTTGTGTCCTTTATTGGATACAAAAATAAACTAGTTAATGAGTGATTGATTTATTTTTATTTTTGTTATTATGAAACCATAAGTTAAATCAAAGCATTCATGAAATAAAAGTAGAAAGGAATAAAAATGAAATTTTTATTTTCCAATTTTGTATTTAACTGATTTTTTTAACTGTTGGGTTTGAGATGAACGCACTGTTTTATGTAACGAATCGTACCTGGAACCTTTTGCGATCCAAACCGATATTCTACCGGTTACGGTAAATGTTTAGTCGACACCCTAACATTGAGATTTTTGACGCAAACATTTATTTACGTCACGTATATTATATAATGAGTAGTCACAAAAATTACTCTCAAAATAATAAGACCAAGTCATGTCATAATTAACTTGTAAAATGATCTACTCTTATAGCCAAGCGATAACTAATTAAATATAAGCGCACATAACTACATACGAGGATATTCGAAATGAAAAATATTTTTTTAAATTTTAATGCAATAAATTTACCAATCACCCAAGAACAGATCGAATCAAGGTTGATAATAATTTTTAGTCGTGATATCGATTACATGATCCAATTACGTTTTCGCTGTTTTCAGTATAATTTATTAGATTGCGAGTTATTAAAGTATAAGCAACGATTAATAACTGGAACACAATAATTATTACTTCATGAAACAACACAGCTTATCTGTGTGTGGTATCAGATATAGCGTAATTGTACGTAATTATTTGATGCCGTAATAAACGTAAAATTAAAATGTACATAAGTAAACAAGCAGTAGTATAATTGAAAATAAATAATGTCTTACAGATCATTTATTAAACTCAGTTGGATATGTCAATTTTTATGAGCTGTGGTCACTTACTCGTATATCTGTAGGGATACAACCTCATGGAATTAATATGGAAATGTAGTGCATAAGTTATTGTTATAACATCACGCCAGATCATTAATGGAGTAGGATGAGAGTACTGAACGTCAAAGGTTCTATCCTTATAAACCTTACGAGCTCGTATATTCACTCTTTTCATACTTGGTATTTGAATGGCCCATTAAATAAATAAAGCAAACAATTCAATGATTGCTGGATGGTAGGGAGATTATGAGAATTTTCGTAAGCATATCTTTGTAAGGACATGCGATTTGAAGTTACTGGGACCATTTTTCTATTAAGCTTAGGTCTTTATCGTGCTGGTATCAGTTACGAAGAAACAGACATTATTTATTACATCTATTTATAAAAATAGAATTAAAAATATATAATCAAAGTAATCCTTGACAAAAGATAAAAAGAAAAAGAGAATAAAAAAAATTACAAATGCATAATATTAAAAAATTGCGTTCGATGGAAATTTAATTTTAAAAAATTTGCTATGCAGATTTTATTCTAGTTTCTAGTCTATTAACAGTATTTACGTTTAAGCGATTAAATAAAAATTTTCAACTTAAAAATCTACAACCGAGCTCATCTCTGCCTCGTCTCTTCGTCAATTCGCCACGCTTACCCAATACTGTCGCTATTTTCTAACGTAATTGAGCAAACCGACCACAGCGCTCATGATACTTGACAAAATCATTGTGAATTAATCACGTTTTTGTCAAAATTCTATATCTTAATAGATAACATAGAAAAGTCTTACAATAGATGATAAAAGATGAATTGCTCTTAACGTTTCGTGGATAAATAATTGGATTACTTTTAGAGAAATACTTTTCCCTTATTAAAGCTATAATTGCAGAAAAAGATTTTTTTGGGGGTTAACACTGAAATATTTTATGTTAGCAACACTGACATATGTACTGTTGAATGATAAAAGATCTATTTGTTGTCAATCATCATATGCGAAGAAACTCGTTTATATTTACAAATATTGCTTTTTATCACACGTTGGTATAAATAGATTCATAAAAAAAATTGAATAAATAATTCAGGCTTGAAATTCTTGAACAAAATACATATAACAAGGACGGGTAGCAAGAAAACTATTATTTATTTTATAACGTTGTCATATAACAGTCATTATAATTACATATCCAAAGATATATAGCACTATTTAAACAATTTTAATATCACACACTAAAACCTAAGACATTTCAATGTGAAGATACCAAAAGATTTCTCGTAATAGTAATAAAAAGTCCACATTACGGATTATCACACGAAAATAAAAATTATGAAAATAAATACTTCACCCATATAAACAAAACATAACAGTACAGATAAAACTTTCGGTAGACAATTTCCAATTTCAAATATGTACATGTAGGTAGGTTTTCTTTACAGCAATACACCATAATGGCAGGTAATAAAACATTGTTGCCTATTAAGGTTTTACGTACCGAGATCATGATTGTGTGTAAAACATTATAATGTGATCTGCGCTTGTTATGTGCTGTTGCGATATTTTATGACCTGCAACTAGGTCGTTGCTATTGATAAATTGTGTACTTTTATCACGCGAGTCTAATTCGAGGTTTTGTCGCCGTCCTTGTCATATTTTTGTGACTTTTTATAATGTAACTACGTTGTTATTCGATACCTGCTTAGTAATGAATATATCTGATGATGGGCGAGTCAGTAGTATTAATGAAGAGATTGATGAATTATATTTGGCGTTTGGTGCATTCTGCCTTCCCCGAGAGCTGCCTGGCGTGATGGTATGACAATAATGTCTGAAGGTGAGACGGTGAGATTAAACCATCAAGCTATAGCAGAAATGTAAATTGCTAGGTCCATTTCTGTTTAAGCCGAGTGGAGTATGGTTCGCATAATTAAGGCGTTCGCCGTTTCTAATTCTCAAGGTTCCGTACAAGGAGTTGCGGTTTGGGCTCTCATTTGCTTTGTTAGCAGGCAATTTGAGCTTAAATTGGTAAGATAACTGACGTGATTGCACTGTTATTTCTGGTCTAAATGTGTAACTGGACGGTTTGCGAAATTTTTGTTATTAGATATTCATTTTATTTTTGCAAAACTACATTTCGAAGTGTACTGCGTAAACGAGTAGGTATGTGATAAAATTTACAATATTCACAATCGAGAAATTTGGTAAAACAAAAATGTAAAAGGACACAACATGACACTTTTGTTTTTCTATTATCAAAAACTCGAAAGTTACTTAAATGTAAATTAAAAAAAGAACAAAGAAAGAAAGATACTTATTTACTTGTGAAACTGAATAAGTCGAGTTAATATTAATTCATTAGGATATTTCACATTGCTTGTACGATTTTATGGCGCGTTGATATTGTCCAGTTCATATTTCCAATTCAAATTGTTTCACTTATTATGAAGATAACACTATAAGTTATATTATGTCGAAGGAAGTGGAATTGGACTGGTTGTTGACACAAAGAATACTTGTTAAATAATTAATTAATAAAAATAGCATGCTGTTTCTCCGATACACACACACATATATATATATATATATCTGTATGTTAAGTAAACGTTAACAAGTGAAGGCTGCGTGGGTAAGCTTGTAAGAATATTATATAGCAGGTGAGAGTTGAAAGGGCTTCATGACGTAAAGGTCGATCGCAAGGTCGCGCGTTCGACAGGAATGATAAACAATTCCAACTAGATTATACATTGAATTAATAACACGCATAAAAATGTTACTTATGTTTTATATAAAACTAATTTACATCCGCGTTTCATTAAGGTTCTATACGAGGTAATAAATCAGCTAGCGGCTTACGGGAGCTAATATTCTATAGGTGATTTTTACAAGGAAATCCATTATGTCGAGGCGAGTTGAATTGTTTTCGTTACCTAATTATATCCGGTGTAATATTTAGCAATGTTTGTAGTATTATCTTTATGCTATCAACTACGGGAGGTATATAAGTACATACATACATTACGTATGTACAAACATTGCTCCTAACTGTGGCAAATTTCAACTATACATAATACTATTCCTAGTAGGCTGTCAAATGTAACTTATATTACCACTATTATAGATAGACAAAGACTAAGACGTTTATTTGCAAAAATATACGTACATGTAAAGATTTTACAGGATTTTTTCAAGTTAAATTTTACCTTTTAAGAAATGGAAGTGCAACTACAATAGTTATTTATAAATACTAAATTATTACTTAAAAATTGACACACGTTATATTTAAAATAAATTTATAATATAATTTTAATATCAAATAATCTTACGATATAAGTATGTTATGACCTTGTATTGCAAAACAGTCATGGCAAGAATTTCGCTTGACGTTCAACAGGTACGAGTACAATGCAGGTATACTCGTTCCAGCCCCATTCGATAGTATCTGCGTCACGACTGGTGTTCCGGCGTAAATTTTCGTAAACGCTCGCGTTTCCGCATACCAAGTAACGAGGATTCGTTAGGTGATTAAGTCATAAGCGAACGCGTCTAGAAAAGGTTGCACAAGAAGAGGAAGCAAGGCAGCCATTATTGTTATGCTCGTTGAAATAGATACTAGATTAAAAATACGAAAATAGTTGATCTTAGGACAATGTCGCTAGGCATTGGGTACTCCCTTTGTAACTCCTAGTTTTAGGTTTACATAAAATTTAAATAAATAAATACGACGCACGAATGTAATTTTTTTGTTAGTATGCAAATGACGTTTTCGCAATGACAGATACTATTTTGACTTTTTATATCAGAAGATTGTATATTGATATAGCGTAAGATTCATCTATTTTAAACTAAAGTAAATAGTTTTTGGTTACATGTTTCAATTACTGCAGAGAAAAGCTAGTTTATATACATACATATTTCACATATTACAATAATAATTTCAAAATGTTATTGCTATTTGATACAAACAGCAATAACTTTTAAAACACTTCATCAATTCTGTATTATTCCGTTTATTTAATTGAATTAATTAATTAATAAGAAATTGAATCATGTATTTCTTTTAAAAATATATTTTTCCTGTACCATTTTTAACAACATTTAAAGTATGCGCTTTGGTATTTATAATGCATCTCCCTAATTATCGTCGAAATACAGGAAATCGAAGAATTATCCAAAATTTATTCTCACTACTCTTTGCGTCGCTAAAAACAGTAACCGCTTTTAAATTGGACCAGAGTTTGGAATGTTAACGGTTACAAGTAATAAATAGTAGAAGCAAGGAGATAACGATTGTTCTATAATAATATATGGTACGTTTACGTTAAAGATATTCTACTTATTCTAGATACACGTTTGATAGCCTGTTTATCGCAGGTAGAGAATAACGTTGAATCCATTCAGAAATGTTCTAATTTTTTAAATTACATAAATCATGAATGTGATAACAGTTAGTATTTTAGTTATTCTTCTATACTCTATCATTGAACTATTTCCCTTTGCTGAACCAAAAATTAATTATTAATTTAATAAAGTAGAATAGTATATTATTAAAAAAAAAATTCAACGTTAACGAAATCGAATGGGAAACGAATAATTACAAATTGAATTAATTATAAGTCGTCTCTTTTATTTTCTTCATTTCATGAAGTATTTGACTACGTAACAGTTAAAGCGGAAAATAAAGAAGAAGACGGTAATTATGGATGCATTTAAAGAATTGAATTTTACATTTAACAGAATTATTAATTCAATCCATATTTTGCCTGTTGCGGCTTACAAATTTAAGAAATCCAATTAAGATTATAATAATTATTTATTATTACACAAAAATTAACATACATTTAAGTAAGATGTTTCAAATAATTAAGATAACTTCGAAGAGGACTATGAAATCTACGTTGAAGATAAATCTTATATCACACATTGCACGTTTTGTTTGTTAAAACTCGGGTTATGGAATCAGAATAATAATTAGTGAGGCATTTTCGAAATTCGACAATTGCAATCTGTAAGACAAAGCATTTCAGTTACGAAAGTACAATATGTGTAACACGAATTCCATTATAAATGATTTATAAATTGTCTGTAATAATAAAGCTACAAGCATTTGAATGCGATCGAATACAAAATGAACTATTTAACTGTTTGATGTGTATGCAAATTTAGACCTTATTGTTTCCGAATTAGACTTTAATTTCATGGAACTAAAAGGTTATTGTTAAGTGTACTGCTGAGTACATACTTTTGGTATCATATTTTAACAGCCAGTCTAAAATGATCTCTGCTTGGTCTTTTAATGTTCGTTATCATTATAAGATGGCCAGAGAAAGGGTAGAGCTTGCATACTGGTAATTGAAGAGTTCTAAGCTAAGATGGGGTCGTGTGATAACAAATTGCTTAATTGTTATTTCAACAATGGTTCACTAATGTGTAGCGGCCGTTTATAGGTAGGTACATGTAATTCGTTGTTGGTCATCGGATGAAGAAAAGGTACAAAATGCTTTAAATTCTACTTTGAATATTTCATTGGCGTCTACGAAAAATTATATAGTATCTAACCTTAATATTCAAATCTGGTAAATGTTGTACGGTCCAATGATAATGAGAATTAAAAAGTAAAAACCGACATACTTTGAGGTATTTTACTTTCGAAGCACAGTTTGAGCACCACTTTTGACAAAACGCTTCCCTAATTAATGTGAACATTGGCAAATTCGTCTGGCAATCACGGGAAATATCCGCGGACCAATTGGACTATTGACAACCCTAACGCAATAGGGTTGGCGAATACGTTACAGTTGCGGCGAAATACATCAGACACGGCTAGTAGCAGAATATTACCAAATTGCATCCTTAACTAGATGAGGTATAGTAACCTCTATACTGTGATTGATAGTTAAAGTATTCATGTGGAGCTATTATATTATATAACGTAATTATAGCTAGTACAATCCAATTAACACACCAAATCTAAACATAATAGCTCAGTTTCAACACGATGTAACGCCCCAATACATTACATAAAAGTGGGCTGTGCCGAACATATAATTATCTTATCTGATAACAAAGATTGCGCTGATCTTTAGCGGGAAGTCCTTGGCGGTTAGTTATATTAGGTTTAATGTTAGCTAATTATGCTAAAAATTACCTCTCAATAGGGTATGTTTTAAACTTTCTACGCATAAAACACACAGATAGATGTCATCAAAGTACTCTAGTTCGTTCTTTAATTGTACTCATTCTATATATTGAAATAGAGTAGGTACATATTATTATGACAGACGAAGCGTGTGAGGTTTGCAAGGACAGAGATATTTGGCACGCGGTGTTTTCTGCCTACCCCGTTAGGGGACCTCGCATGATGTTATCTTGTTGTTGTTGTTATTATTGTTCGACTGGCCTCGTGGTCGAGCGGTTAGAGATCCTGATTGCAAAACCGGAGGTCGTGGGTTCGATTCCCACCCAGGACAAACTTTTGTGTGAGGAGCACATTTGTTTGTTCTGTGTCTGGTCGTAATAAAAGTATCTATATAAGTACGACATCGTATGTATATATGTATGTTTATCAGCTGTCCGGTTACCATAACACAGGTATTCAATTGCCTTATTTGAAATCGGATAGTCGTGTGTGGAATCGTCCCCAGATATAGATATTATTATATATAGATTATGACTTACAGCATTATTTTTACGAAAACGGTGACGATATGAAGGCAGATGTCGTACATAAAAGCTATCATGTAATATGGCTTAGTAATGAGAATTGAGAATTGCTCTCGTATCTTTATTAACAACCAATTCTTAGCGTTAAGGGTCAAAAGTAACCCTTTTTATATGCAGTTTCTACTGTACCCATATGACAATGTTCATAAGAGTATTTCTAAGAAATTAAGTTAAATACCTCGATGTTAAAGCTGTAATTGATACCTACCGATCCATACTAATAATATAAATGCGAAAGTAACTCTGTCTGTCCGTCTGTTATACTTATACTGCCGAACCGTTCGGCGGATTGTAATGAAATTTCGCATGAGGATAGTTTAAAAAGTAGGTATGAATACATAATATTTTTGACTCGATAAATCTGTGTAAGTTACAACCACTATATGTAATTATAACCTTCTATGTTATAGAACCGGTTAAGCTATTCCACTTCACGTCAATATGGTGTATCAGAGACGATTTTAATTTGATTTAGATTTTTTGCTTTTCAAACATTTCGCAATGCATGCTTACGAAAATATCGTATTTACTATTTCTTATATACCTTCATAATAACTACACATAACACTTTTATCGTTGAAAGTGTCTTCATGGCTGTAATTTAATAACTATAATTTTTAATGCGCTGTTACGTAATAAGCGGAAAAGTTTAATGAAAAATTAAATCGAAACTGGGTCGGGGAGAGTTTTAAAATAAAATATCAGATACGATTGTACTTTTAGTACGTTCGTTTGAAATTATAATTGTTTTAAAACCCGTCTGTGTCTTCGTAATCGGCGATCTCTTAAAGCGTTATACTGCAAGTCTTATTTGAAAATCTAGAACGTATTGAAATATATCGTTCATACAATTCTTTCATTGTAATGCAATTGCCAAAAAAGAATATAAAAATGAAGATAACCTTAAGTGCAAAGGCAAATATTTTCAAATACACTCGTTAAATAACATGACTGCAATATATGGAAATGTAGAGACATTACAAATTTAATACAATTGTTACGATTTGCTAATAAAACAAACGCAGAATTACACAAAGTTTTTTTTTGTAATTTTGTAATGTGTATATGTAACACCTTGTTTGAACATGTTGCATTAATCAAAGTACAGGCGAGATTTACAATAAATTGTAACTTGTAAAACATTTGACACTTTAATAAAGTAATTGAACAAACCGTGTCAGTATCGCGGCCCGCTGCGAATGGAAAGTGTTTGGCGGCCCAGTTTACGCTTTTCGGCCGGTTATATAACTCGAATGCATCGATGCATTGCCGGTATCGGGTGTACAATAACAACAGTGGCGCAAAATCTTCGGTGCATCATGCTTCGGAGAGCACGGTTACAATACCAGAGACGGCCGACGACGTAATTCCAGTAACACTTTAGAACGGATTACGATATTGATATATTGTGATTTACGTACTTTCAGCCGACCAGTGGCCCTAGCACGAACCTCTAGCGACAAAGTATTCGTAC
>DWUN01004778.1:0-10440 GCA_018249975.1 Passova gellias | reverse complement strand
AATTGCTTCACGGCAGAAATAGGTGTGGCGGTGGTACTTCCCCGGGCGAACCGTATACAGGTTCTACCACCTCCAAAATACTCGTATTATGTCTATTTTCATAGAGTAAAATGGGAAAGTTGCGAAAAATTTCAATTTATTTTCATTAAGAGAACGTTACAATAATAAAAATTACACAAAACAACCAAAAACATACGACTTCTAATAGGTACCTACATTATTATCTTTGCTGTTAAAACTGTTCATATGCTTTCTATCAGCCCAGGTAAGTTAATACAATCAAATTTCTTCACCTTGTGCAAAATTTTACAAATCCGAGGATCGCTCACAAACTTGCAAACGTAGATATCATTATTTTCAGTGTCCGTTTCGAGAAGCTTCATGACCTTCTCTACTTGTTCCAAATAAGGTGTTACTTTTTGTTCGGGCAATAGCTCGAAGTGCCATGGTAAGCAAATTTTTAGAACATTCCAAATGACAGGTTGACTAACTGCGTAGATTATGTTAGGATCTTCTTGAGGTTCGCTTTTATGCTCCTCTTCGACTGCTTCTTTTTCTTCTGGCTTTACGTCTTCCACTTCGGCGTCTTCCTCGCACGGTCGACATATAAAAGTCGTTTTAACATCTGTAGCAGACTGTATCTTACTACGACTCATTAGACCACTCTTTTGTATTTTCGGTGATCGCGCACTAAGACGACTCTCTATTTTTTTAGCTTTAGTCGCAGTTTTTCCTTTCTTTCCTTTTTTATCCGTTTCGGGTTCGGGTTCAGTATATTCTAGTTCAATAATTGTAGTACCTACACAAGTGTTTATAACATTTGTTATCACTTTATCCAAGAATTGCTGTGTACACTTACGAGCACAGGCCAAACATTCGTCTTTATATTGCTTAAGCTTTATTAATTTACAAACTACATCTTCGCACTCTTTTAAGATATAACAGATCTTTTTGCCGACTGCCATAGATAATGCAGTTACAAAACCTTCAATGGAATTGGTGCTTTTGCAAAAAGCGAGCAAAAAGGCTGAATAGTTCATAATATTTTCTGAAGTTTCGTACAATTCAAACAAAAAGTGTTTTATTAAATTCTTTCTCAACTCGTCGCTTTGATCGTCGGGGTCAAAATCTTCTTCAAACCAGAAAATTGTATTTATAAAATCGTCTCTGGAAACTAATTCTAGGGAATCAAGATCTTTGCAGCGAAAAGACGTACGTACATGGAGCAATTCGTCAATAGTAGGATATCTAATATTCAAACAAAAAATTAAAAAATCCCTCCAATCAATATACACAGTTTCCCCAAAAATTAAATAAATCAGTTTGGGCACTTGTTCTGGATCTAGGCGTTTCCAGGTGTCCGGAAAAAAACGTCCCTCACACGATTCTTTTCCGTAAAAGATAAAATCTTGCAAACAATAGATAAACGCCTGTTGTAAAGCTATACCCGTCGGTGCAACTATCTTTAATTGTGACCGAAGTCTTGCAAGTTGAGATAATTTGAATTCTCTACTCTCAGCGATTTTTCCGAATTCAAGAGGTTGTTTAGGTGAAACAAATTGTAACAGGTTGGGATCAATGATGAATGTATCTTGTTCAAGTACCAGAGTTTCGGGTATTCGCTTCCCGCCTTCCACGGCCATTTGAAGATATTTGCAAAGTCTGTCGACAGATTTTATCTCGTTCATATAATAGTTATCTATATCGTTTTGTACTTCCATAAATGTCCTATAAATGTTATCATTGAATAATTTCATGTCGCGATAGCATTTATATTGTAACGCCGTAATTCGGAGAGTTGCTCGAAACATAACACCATTGATACCCATTGTCCATTCTTCAATACATTTTAAAGCATTTTCTTTAAAAATTTCTTCGAGGTTGATGGATTCTTCTGAAGTCATATCATCTTTACGTTTTGTAGCCGGTGCTGTTTTAGCTATTTCACTATATTCCTTGCTTATAAGGGATCTGTAGGAATCGTTAATGTCCTTAACAACTTTTAACGCAAACTTAACGTTGTTTTCTAAAACGGTATTAAGCGGATTGTTACTGTAGTCAATTTCCACATTTTTCATTTGCAAATCTTGAAATGCATTTTTCAACTGTCGGTACAATTTGTCTTCACCACCTCGCTTACTTCCCGAAGCCTCATCGGACTCTTTAACTATTTTAAATAAGTCTTTGGACGACAATCTTTCAGTAGGTGGTGAATGTTTTATCATTGCAAAATAAAAGTCATGCAATGTTTGAAAAGTTAACACTGCCCTGAAATCAAATTAGGTTTATGTAAATATTACATGATCATTGTCATCATTATCAACCCATTTATCGCTTTACTCAACGGCTGACAACAAGTCTTCTAAAAGACTGAGGAGGTTACAGTCTACCACGCTAGCCATTTGTTGATTGGGAGCCTTAAATCCTCTTAGAAAACGTTATGAATAATTCTAAGATATGCAAATATCCATACAATGCTTTCCTTCGGTATTACAGTGATCCTTAACTTTTAATTATGTATATGTTCGTAAAACCAGAGTTGTGTCAGGGATTTGAACCCTCCAAGTGAGAGGCTGATATCTAAATATTGAGGCTGTAAATGTTTGCTGAAGATATTTTAATACATTATGAACTTTATGAAATCAGTTTAGTTGATTTTAAATGGTCTAAGCCTACCTATTTAATTCAGTTTGTAAACACGATATGTAAGTGTTCATCATAGTAGTAAGCTCTTCCATAGTCCAGTTATCACTAATAAGTGCCTGTCTATGACTTTGTGCATTAGCTTTTCTATCATCACATATGTTGTACAATCTATTTTGCAGCTCCTTAACTCTACAATGCCACTCATTTTTTGTTAAATGCACATCTCGCCAGTCATTTTCGAAATCATTATATTCCTTTTGGAAAGAATTAACCAAATATTGTTTACTAGATGGTAGTGTTATAATTTGCTCCATTTTATCTTTTATAAATCTCGTATACGGGATCACGCAATTCATTTGTAACCGTTTAGCAAAGAATAACTGTTCCATGTCGTGAATGTAAGTCTTTTCTATTTCTTCCCAACAAGTTGCTAATGCCGGGCCAATTCTTTCTGGAATAGACAATTCTCCATAAACCCAATCTTCCTCTCCAGCTAACATTTTTACTTCTTCTACACTGATGTTGGACTTGCTTAAAACATCTACTTCTCCAACTTGTTTAACCAATAAAACTATTTCTTCTGGTATACTGTCAGTGATCTCGGGCTCCTTTATCACTTGCAGCGTATTACTCGAACTTAGCCGACTCATTTTAGAACCTCGTCTCACCTTGTCCTTTGATCTCACATTGGACACCTCAGGCTTAACAATTCTAGATTTCGTTCTTTTATCATCAGAATTGGGAAAATCAAGAAGAGTCAAAACATTTTCACCAAAAAGACTATCACAAGTTTGTAATGGCATAGAGTAATCGCCTATTATATATTTACATATCTGAGCTAAAAAGTCTTTCTCTATTATTTCATAGTACATACTATAATTTATCCCTAAAGCCGCGTAAAATCTGTCTATTAATTCAGAGTTTTCTTTCGATAGATCCCAAATGAAAATTTGTTGTAAAATATCTTCAGTTTCTTTGAGTTTTAGGTAGCAAGAAAAGTAACTTTCGAAAGGTTTGTCACTTTTTTTTATATGAGGGTCACTTACTAGCTTAGAGACTCTCACGTCCTTATATTGATCTTTTTCTGTTTTACGGTGTTTGGCAATACTTTCCTCTAAATAAATATCATCTGTGTCATCTAGATCATCTTCGTCGGGTGGAGCACGGCCTGAAAAGGTTTCCTCAAGAATTTGTGCTTGACGATAAGAATTTGGATAATTAATAATCACAAAACCCTCTATATCGTCTTGGTCTCTAAGGTATTCAACTATAATTGCCGCTAAAAGATGATCGGTTAAGGAACCTCCAGAATCTAAGCTTTCGTAAGCATATCTACCAAGATTTGCAGCGTCAGATAATACTATTTCTTCTTCTGGAATTGTTTTAGGTGTTTGTGTCTGTTTTACATTAGCCGGTATGGGCCCTGAGATCGCCATGATGTTGGCTTCATTGCTTTTATTCAGAATATCATCTTCAACTTTCATTAATCTCGCAAGTTCTTTCTCTTCCTCTTCCTGATAATTTGACATAAATTTATCAAAAGACAATTCTATATCAACACATCCAACCATTTCTAACTTAAACTTTCTCAAACAAAAATTTATTGCTGTCTCCAGACGGACGACATGTATTTTACGTAAATTCAGTAATTTTTGCATGGGAACCGTTAGAGATCTATCTGGAAGACCACACAATAAGGCCTTTGCTGAAAAATTTGGTAAGTCTGCCGGTGATCTCGTTGGTGGATACGGGTATTTTAATTCAAGTAAAGTGTACACTACGTGGCCAAGTATGCGATTTCCTAAATATTCATATTTTCTTTCTTCAGATTCAGAATCATAATTAGGTATTAGTAAGTCTAAATTCCATGGATAAGTATAATCATGATACTCTTTGAATTCACCCTTATTCAGGGCATCCTGACGGTCTAACTCAAGTCTGATAATCTCTTCTACAGGTGTTAACTGCTCATCATCATCTTTGTCTTTTAATAAATCCTCCATGGGAGTAAGTATGTCAAATAATGGCTGTTGTTTAAAATATAACATTTTCCATTCGTGTATGAAATGACTTGGAATATCGTCACCAATTAATAGCTTAAAATATCCATATTTGGTGGCGTAGTCAACAATAGACAACATAGTTTCATAGCAAATTTCGTAATAGTGTTGTCGCTTTCTTTTCATCTTCTCAGCATACAACCTCTTATGCAGCATGTTTTGTCTTTGCTTTTCGAAATCAATTTCGACGAGACTTAAATTAATCTCTTCTTTGACATTGTCTAAAAATTGGTCAAATTGCTGCGCTCTTTGTTCGGCGAATTCTTTCTCACTCTGAATTCGGTTTTTTACAAGATTGCGTGCTTGCTGCTTTGTTTCCATCACTTGTGTACACATTTGCTTTTCAAACTGTGACAATTTCATAACTTTTTTTGTAAGCTCGATATCCAACTTGCATTCTTCATCGGCAACAGTCATATCCCACATGGAAGTGCTAACTACATTGCTTAATTGCCTTTGAAATTCTATCGAATCTGACTTTTTATGCAATCTAATATGCAAATTTTTTAAATATTCATTTGTCCATTCTGAATCAACCAATGTCTTTCTTCTTTCCGCAGCTTTCTCTTCTAAACGAAGAAGGTCGTCGTATGTATAACTTTCAAAGTTACATGGATATTTTAAACTGAATTTATCCATTGCTTTTTTATCTTTGAGTGGTAATTTTTTAACTGGAGGAGGACTTGGATGAAAAGGAGTTTGGGATTCTGTTATTTTTGCAAGCGTTTTGGAATATTTGTGTCGCATATATTCGTAAGTTTCTTTGACCTGTTCGGCTTTTTTTCTTTGCCAATCTATATATTGCCTTTCGTCCAGCAAAGGCTTAGAAAGTTCATCTACAGCTTGTTCCTTCTCCTCGGATATTTTGTCTACTTTAAACCTCGTTGTCATCTTTTCAACAAGCTTTGATACCATTTTCCTCTCTCGTTTAATGAAATCTGTTCTATCTTTCTTATCCAAATGAAGAAATAGTTGATAAAATAACCTCAGCAAAGCAGAACCTCTTCCTTCCATCACATTGTTCAATTCACTATCAGTGAGATTTATTTCAATATCACGCAACCATATACATAAAAGCCTCCAGTTGTTCTTAATGACGTCATTGCTATCACCAGTCCGGATAATGAAAAATTTCTCGTCGTTTATTATATGGTAACTGCGAAGTACTTCGGCAATTATGTAACCGTTTTTCATTAGATCCCCAAACTCTTCTGCATTCCATTTAATTGTACGTTGGAGGCGTTGTGTCAGCCACTCTTTTAATATCTCAGACATGTCGAATAATACTTTTTATATAAAATATATTCGTTTCTTAATTATAAATTTGCTATCATAAAAATATATGTAATTATAATTTTTGTGATTAATATTGATGACTTCTATAGTTGTTTCATTTGATTAATTTGATTTTGGATGACAGTTTAAAATAACTTGAAAAGCTTAAATCCTCTTTGAATATTTTATAAAAGTTGTAATAAAATGATTTGTATGATGGTACTCTTTTTGAATAAAAATTTCCTTACAATACTATTATACCTATAAAACAAAAAGAAAGAAAATATACCAGTTACTTTTAAAATCATAGTAGCAGCCTTATCGAAAAACTTCTTTCTGTTATTGATAATATATTAATATTTAGATTTGTACGTGATTATTCATTTCCTTTTTCAAAAAAACTTTAAGGAAAAGTGTAAAGCGATAAAATTCATCTGGTAAGAAATGTCCATTTCTTATTTTCCTTCATTACGTGGGGAACTGGTAAACTTGTTGAATGAAAAACAATAACTAAGAACTCTATTTCATTTATAGTTTAGATGTAAAGAGATAGCGATAGCTTGTTGCAAGTGTATTGCTCTAACAGATTTAACAGGATGCAGCGCAATTATAACGAACATGCGTTTAACTGAGTTGAAAGTATGTATGTAGTACACTAAAATTATTTTGTAGTTTTGTTCTGGTTTGGCAAGTTGTTAAATCTGAAAAGTCTACAATCTAGATTTTATTACTTAAATCTGTTACATACATAACAAAAAAAAAAAAAAACGTAACATCACGCCTGTAATCACATACATATGTTATTTTTTATATATAGGTTTGTATATAGTCTAGAAAAATAACTTTCTCCTATTCAATTTAATATGTAGTATTCCATAAATGCAGTAATTGAAATAAATAAGACATTGAAAATAATTTAACACAAACATGACGAATAAAGATTCGTTATGTTCTAATGTTAGAATATCGTAGCTTGGCAACATTTAAACTTACATGTCATCGCTTATTATGACTTTTTTGTGATGTTTATTTTCACACCGTTTTTGTAAAATACATTTCATAAAATATATACAAATCGAATCATAATGAAATGCAATGATTTCGGCAAAAGTGTAAGTAGTGCTTTGCTGATTTTGATGTACGGCTTGTAAGTTGCCAGTTTTGTAATACCCCTTAATTACGTTGTTTACAGAGTCGCCATCACATGAATCTGGATAATTTGGATAAAGCCTTACACGATTTAGGCATGCTGAGCGCAATAACAGAAGCGCGGCGGGAGTACCTGCGCGAATCGAAATCGAGTTATGGCGTGATGCGACTCAACACTAGGTACGTGTCAAACGTTACCGTCGGCTATTGTATGAAGCGGAGTGTAAATAAAAACAGGCTCTGTCCGTATGTTTTGCCCGTGAGACACAGAACTAAGAGTGAGAATTCTGATGCGATCGCTAGTGACGTGAACGATGGCGGTGACATCAAGTACAGCTTGTTGGAGCCGTCCACGAGTGGCTGCGTTCGAGACGTGTTCGATTCCGTCAAGAGTCCCACTAAACGCTGCCAGTCCCTCGAGAACCTCAATCTGTCCGTTGAGCCGCTGTCGAAGCCGGAAATCTCACCCGAAATGGACTGCGTTTCCACCAGAATACAAAAACTACAAGTGGACGAATGACATACAGAATCTTCGGGCACCAGCTCACAGTTGAAGTCCCCATGAGATTACCGTGGAGGCTTTGGATATCGCCCCGAACCATTCAATGATTCAATTAGTTGCAATCTGTCACATAGTTTGATGTATTTGTGTCGCAAATATTCTAAATATTCATGCATGTGGCATAGTAAATATACTGTGATGCGATCACATAATGAATACAATTGGATTAGTCAAAAGGCAACTGATATTTTGATGGTTTTATCGGACTGTGGGTGTATTTTCAGTGTACTTGTATTATTGATAGTATGGATGTTGTTTGTAGAGAATGTTAATAGTAAAATTTAATGTTCCTAGTACCGCAACGTAATTTTGCATGTGTATCTTCAATGTGAAATTAAAATGTTAGTTTCAATTATTGATGGTGTCCCTTGAAATTGATAAAACCTTGCATTTCTGCCTTGGGGTGCCCACTAGCTTACTCAATTTATAAATATACATTTTTCGGTCAAAACCAGTCCTGGTTCTTTCACCAGAAATTGGGTGAAACAAAATTTCAACTGTGGCACATAAGTTTTAGTTCTGGCCATAAATTTTGATGGAACCGGCCACTTTGTAATTGTTCATTGAACTTTAATTGTCAGTGATGTAGATGAATTGGAATATTCGAAGACAGATTAATCCTATATGTGCTCAATGTATGGCGATAGCATTTTGTTTTTGGACCAACACATCCCAAAGTTCAGTTTAATCATCACCGGGGTCATACCATACAGGATAGTTGTAGGAAATGCCATAAGTCCGTCCTTTGTTAACAATAATGAAGAATAAAATGGGTAGTTCAAAATTACCTTTTTTTAATTTGATGTATTAATCGGGTGATTGGAAAGAATAGTTCATTTGTCTGAGCAAGCTAACACTACAGCAAATTAACGTGTTTGATTCAAGATTGAGGTCTGACTTTCTCCATGGATTTTTCGATTACTGAAATAATGTTTAAAGGAAGCTGTTTGTTGTAACATACTTTATTAACAGCCAGTAATTTCGACTTGTTAATATTTAACTGGATAGCTGTTTTATGGAGCAAGTGAGGCATCGCAAGGCAATATTGTTGATAGGATTGCTCAAAATTTTCATATGTACAAATCGAATACCGAGTACCTAATGTTTTGGTGTTCTAATAGATAATTGTTTAATATTTGATGTGTTTGTTGACTCTGTCGAGTTTCGATAAGTTTATGGTTACCTATGAATAATATAATTAGCGCTATAAAGAACCTAGTGAATGTTGAGATCAAATTTTTTATTGCGTTCTAAGTCACATGTGCACATTTATTTTGTGATGGCTTCCATTAAATTTTAGGTGTTAGGTATACAATTTGTGTTTTAATTTATTATAAAATATTGAATACAATTGGTTTGTGGTTGTGCGTTCTTTAAATGTGTTTCACTTTACACAGCAAATATATGCATATGCAGTAGATCTCATGTAAATGCAAAATTATATTACCACTTGAAATAACAAGTGTAATACGGTTTTATCGTTTTATTTTACTTTTGTGACTTAGAAATGTAGTGGTCACTTATGTTTGTTAACATATTTTGTTATTATTTTTTTCTTATTCAATAACAATTTGAAATAAAATGTGCTTTGAAATTATTTTCGTGTTTTTTTTTATTGTGGCCACCCTTAAGAAACATTTCACAGGGAATATAGAAAAAAATGAGTGCAACATTTTCAACTGTAATTATTTATTCTGATCTCTTGAATAAATTCAACACTTAAAAGGTAAATAACAAAATCATTTTGAATAACATAAACATCATGCCAAATCAATCAATCAATCAATACTGTTTATATGTGAGATACTTATAGAGAAAGAAATTATACCGTTGTTCGTAAAAGGAATGAAAATATTAAACAATTATTCTGTAACCGAATTTATTACATTAAAATATTGAATGGTGTTAATGAAGAGCCTAACGAATTTTATCCTTAATCCTAAGAAGTCTGGGTAACTGTTGATTCAATTCTGATTGTTCAGTTTTCTATAACATTGTCGTCCCTTTTGGCACTGGACAGTGAACGGCCGTTACACGCAGCCATTGTCACAGAGCGATCAAAGAGCTTTCACTTTGAGCTGTTTCATTTTGGGGTTCTTGCGTTTCTGTTGGCGTTTCTGTTCTTTCAGCTCCCAGCGACGCTGTTTCTCGGGGTCGTCTTCCTGAACGTCATTAATAAAACAAAATGATGATTAAAAATTGTGATGGAAGTATTACATGACAATACATCACACGTGTTTTATCAAATAAGAACATGTGACCAGTAACTGACATTTAACATTGTTTCATTATAATGTGTTCTGCGATAAGAGTAACATTTCATAGCTATTAATAAACCCTTGACATGATGTAAATTCCGAGTCTTCTCTAGAGGCAGGGTATGTAGACTATTTGTGAAACATTAATGTGTTGTAGATAAAGTTATGTTCGCTACTATCAAGGCGCAGAAGTGTCTCGGGCAGTGGAGGCAGTCCCATCCGAACAACCCTATTAGAGGTCGGTTACAGATGTCCATGGGCGAGAGCGGCTAGTCGTGGCCGCTGCCAGCTCGTTCATTACTCGCCTAACATAATAATAACATCTGGGGACAATTCCACTCACAGCTATCTGATTGCGAATTAGGTAATTTATTGCCTGTGTTATGGTACTGGGACCGCAGATAAACATACATATATACGTAACATCACGCCTGTAATCCCCGAAGGGGTAGGCAGAGGAGTGTAGTACACCCCCACATTTCACCAGTTA
>DWUN01004777.1:0-10441 GCA_018249975.1 Passova gellias | reverse complement strand
CCCAACCCGGGATTTGAACCCAGGACCTCCCGATCGGTAGTCGCGCTAGCAACCGCACGACCAACGAGGCAGTCAAAATATAACACTCATTACAAAACAAATTATTAAATACAGCTATTGCATATACCTATGTACATTATATAAAATGAAAATGTGTGCAGCCAGGCGAATCATGTTAGGAATCCTTTTTTTCAACTCCAAATGTTATTTGATATAGAAAAGTAGATTGTTTGTATTTATATAACATATACATACATATATACATAACATATGCATAAACACACATTCAATATTGAGATTATACAACTAGCTGCACACAATGCTCACTGCTCAAATCTTGACACTCATATGCTCCTACACATATGTACAAAAAGACGGAGAGAAAGTCGCATGGAGGGAACATGACGCTTTCTTTTCTTACTTGTTACATATTACAACACAAAACAATTATTGAAATTCGATGGATGCCATTTTAAAAAGCTTTATTTAAAGATTGTCGATGTTTTATTATAATTTCATATGTATTGCTTACAGTGGGCTCCTTAGTTTGTTTGCAATCTTTATTGAACAATAAAATTGGAGAAGTGAAGTCATTTACCAGGACACTTTTGAGATATTTGGTGTGGCACTGCAATTCTTTGTTCATCAGAAAATTTGCAAACCAAAGAAAAGTACTGTCACTCGTCAATGGTTGTATTGATTTCAAACAATACAAATCCTGATATTTTAGTATGCCCTTGATATGATGTTTTTCATCATGTTCAAAATCCTTTTGGACCTTTTCTTTATCTACCACATTTTTGATCCAGGAAAATTTTATTTCATCAAAGCGATTATCTACTAGATAAGCAGGAATCACTGTTAAATCGTTGTATACATCTGAAACAAAATACACAATATTGAATATAGATAATAGTGTACATTCATAAACTGATACCTATTTTCACAAGGAGTAGACAGAGACAAAGGATTACCAAGAAACAAAGTAAAAATAAAAGTGGTTGTAGTAACTAGTATTAACAAAAAGAGGCTTAAATGTTTTGGACTTGTATGATTGAAACATTTTTTTTAATTCATATACTGTCACACTGTCTAACTGATAGTATGTGACCACGTCACCTATACTCTATATATCAAACTGCACATAGCCAACACCTAATTAATGTTTCACTTGCTTTCATTGTATTCTTTTTTAACAAATCAGTTCCTAAAAAATGTACGTCATTTGTCAATGCATTCTGTTTATCCTTTTCGGGGCCTGCCGTGAGGGTATAATAATAATAATAATATATTTATATGTGTATGTATGTAATGTAAAATGTATATTTGAAATAATAAGTATACAATTGTCTAAATGATATTTATAGGTTTTATTTATTATGTTTTCATAACATATCAATTTATTTGGTAGGATTCATTCATACATTAAAACGACAGCACAACACTTTCTCGAATTATTTTCTTGTACTTAGTTTTAAGTAATAAAAACCTTACCTGGTAATTCATCATCACTCTCCAGGTCTCGCAAAATATCGGATTGTGTTTTCATCATATTGGCAGATATCTGACGAAAATTTGTGTCGTTCTTTATAGATTACCAAAAAACAGTTAAACACTTCTCAAACTTATTGTCACCAAATACTTCAACCAGTTTACGTTGCGCTAAGTACACAAAAAGATCAGTCAATCAATGAGCGTAACAGGGTTTTTAATATTAAAACCAAAAGATTATCCAAACAAAAATAAGACAAGAATATTATACCTCTTCTAAAAGTTCATTATCAATGTATGATGTTCCGAATATCTGGATAATGGATGTCTCCGAGACGAAACAGGATCTTATTTTGTTGAAATAATAATATGATTGACTAGGGCAAAACAATTGTCTGAAGTTTACACTTGAAAATATTCGAAAGAAAACTGACAAATTGACATTGTATATATGTTTCTATTAGTATACAACTACATTAATTTCATGGTCAATGTACTTCCCCAGAAAAAGACAGATACAATTATTTCTTTACACTATTTTCGTTGCCCTCTAATTAAGCATCGTAATCATTGTACGTATACGTATGTTATATAGTAGCCATTATCTATGACAATAAATTTGAATGTGTATACGATAATCTATGTCCGATACTTTACTACATACAATTGAATAGAATTTCGCTCTGACAAATATGGTATCTATGATTACCACAAAAATATACTTTGTATAAAATTATACCTATCTAATAAATTCATACATTTCAGTGGGACGTGGGAAGTATTAATTATTTAATATCAATATTTAGAAATGAAATTATTGATGGTACGATATTACATTTAAACACATGAAAATCAGTTGTTTATTTTTAGCTACTCTGAACGATTTAGTGACTAACTTAAACATCCCTTAATAAAACAGTAAATGTCCCAAATAGTATTAATTATCTATACGTAATGGCTATTATATAAAAAATAATATATAGTTAAGTCAATATATATATATATATATCCTGTTGCTACTTTAAAAATCAATGTCAAAAGATTACAGATAAAGGTACAGTGATTTGACAAATAGAAATCAACAACAAATGAGAACTTTCTATAATAACTTTTACGACTACTTTTATTTCTGAAAAAAATGTAACTGTAAAGCTAAAGTTTGATACTGTTAGTTCCAAAGTTTAATTTTAGTTAGTTCTATCGTGGAAAGGAATAAGTAAAATGGCGATGGTTGTTTGTAAATACCTTGGATGGCACCGGAATGGTATGATATAATTGAAAAAGCAAGTGTAAAAATGAAAAACGTCTTTAAAGTGATTAACAATGTAGAAACACATTTGATTACGTGGGGCAATCCGTTTGAATGTAAAGGACGAGATGTAATTGTATGCATCACGGGTAACCCGGGTGTTAACGATTTTTATATAGAATTTGGTGAAGAGTTACATGAACAAACATCTCTACCTGTTTGTGTCATTGGTGAGTTCTTGTGCTTGAAGTTACATTTTTTTATTTATACGTCCTTATTTATTTTAATTAATATAAAGTAGTTTTATGACTTGTTCACTGTATTTATTAAATCTAATGATTTTTACAATTACAGGTCATGCAGGTCACGATGAAGTTCCAGGCCGTAACCTCAATAAATTAAAAGGCCAGGAACAGTTATTTAATCTTAAAGGCCAAGTAGAACATAAATTGGACCTCATCAAAAACCACATTGATAAGAAAAGTCAAGTGCATATTATTGGACACTCTATTGGAGCGTGGATGATTGTAGAATTGATGAATAAAAATGATTTCTTACAAGAGAAAATTATAACATCAAATTTATTGTTTCCTACATTGCAAAAAATGAAAGATTCCAAAAATGGTATTTTTTTAAACAACTTTGTAAGACCACTACATTCCATTGTTCTCTTTTTTGTATATTTATTGCCATTGTTTCCAGATTTCCTATTTAAGTTTTTCATTACTTGTTATCTTAAGTTTCATTCATTTCCATCAAATTATTTTGTAAGAATACAAAAATTTCTTAAACCTGAAATAGTAGAGAAAGTGCTTTTCTTAGCATATGATGAAATGGATACTGTTGTCAAATTAAACATCGAAGGGATTAACAAGTTGAGTGTTCACACCAATGTTATATACAGCACAAGAGATAACTGGGCACCTGTGCAATACATGGGAGATTTAAAAACCATACGACCTTCACTGGAAATGAAGCAAGTGGATATTAGTCATGCTTTTGTACTGAAATCATCAAAAAGAGTTGCAGATATGGTATTAGAATACATAACACCAAAAATAAAGTCAATTGAAAAAAAATAAATATTATCAAGTATTTAAAGGCTTAAAGTTTAATGATTGATTAGATGACCCATTTGGGAAATATTCACCATGCTAGCTTGCTTTGCACTCGAGGTCTGGGGTATGTCTATGAGAACACAGTATTCAAAACATAGGCAATGTTAGTGACAGATTGTATTATTTACATTAAAATGTTTAAGCAGCTTTCCTACAGCACATTGTGTATTGCAAACTCGTAGTATGTATAGTGGTCATGGGTAATTTGCTAGGATGATGATATACCTTTAAATTTTATAGGACATACAATAGTGTTTTGTTAATGTGTTTCATTAAATATTGCTATTAAAATGCTGTTTTTAAATATCACCCAATAAAAATAATTTACTTTGTTTTGAGACTAAGGGTTCTACCTCTAGCAAGTACATTAATTACCAGCTGATGGCGGAAGTCAAGGGTCTCTGAAGTCGGCGTTTGTGTATGAATAGTGATGGATATAGAAGAAGCATGAAGTCATGTAAGGATATAGATATTAGGCAATGTACTTTTTGCCTCTATTGTTAGAGACCTGTTGTGATGTTATAATAACAATAATAATATGTATGTTTTGTGGTCACTTTTGTCTCTTGGGATAAAATAGATACTAGAAAGTTTTGAACCTTTCATTAACTTGTCATCAGACAGTATTGCAAAATGCAATGTTTAACATCCTGAAAATCACAATTTTTTTCTTTGTTTTAATGTTTGTTGCAGTGTACAAAAATAAATACATTCATTAATTGTTTTATTTCACATTTATTAGTTTTCTTTTGTGACTCATCTTAAGTATTGTTTTAACATTAAAAAGCAATTTTTAAATGTTTCATTAAATAAAATTAAAATATATTGTATTTCATTATGCATCATGTTTTTCGTATAATGCAATTTATTCAAGAATATTGTCACATAATAAACAATTCGACTATATTTCTGCAATGCGAATTTAACTTAATATTCTGTTCAAGTTACACAAACAAAAGCTTTATATTTTCAAATTACTGCATTAAATTCTGCATGAGGCTGCACTACATATGCTCATGGTGAAAACAGTAGAGATTCTTTTATTTTTATAGTTATCAAATAATCTAATATGAAATAAATATTAGCATGACTTTTATATGTATCTTTTTAAATAGCTACAAACATACACACCACTAAATTGTGACATGTCAAGGACTACATGTATACTCTGAATACCATTATTTTATAAAAGTGAAATATGAAATAAAAAAGAGTATAATATGTAAAATGATTTATAATTGTTTGCTGGAAGTAAACACTATTTGAGTATACTATGGCTATTGCTAGTGTAAATCAGTAACAGGTGCGAGTGTTTCAAGTAGAAAAACAGATTGGTTATGGTAAGTTAAGCAGATGATATGATAATTTTATAATATGTGTTAATACTATATCAATTTTTACCATTTTCATATATTTTCAAGGAGCAGAATTTGGAAAATGTATTTAAAAATTAGTGCTTACATATAGATCATCTTAAACTATGAGTAATTTTGTATCAATAAAAATGTATGGAATACATTAATACGGCAATTAGAACTCATTGTATATGCAAATATTAATTTTCAGACACCAACATATGGTATCCTTATATTATGGTAACAGATTTATCCTCTAAGATCATAATAAAATTATAATATCTATTTAACAATACATGTTTAGAATAATATAATGTGAATAGAAATTTGGAAATAAATCTTTGTAAAATTGATATCAGCGCAAGTGTGCGTTCAATAAGAATAAAATGGTGTATAACGTAACATAGGAACCAACAAGATATAATTCTCATTATGTTACAGGAATATATGGTCACCTTAAGTATTTTACAGCTAAATTTAAGATAGTCTATAATATATTTTATTTAAAATGCAATCATCGATACACATCAACGCACAACCTCCATATTTCAGAGATAAAGTACTTACAATATCATAAAAAACATTCACGTCATCATACTGTGACATACAAATTGTTTAATAATAAATCGAATATTATACATTTATAATTTTGAAATCTTAAAACTAAAGGGATACAAAAATTCGCTCTAATAATACTCGTACATCAAAAGAGGACAACACGTATATCTCACAGGACACCAATGAAATCCTGCCACACGCGAAGCGCGACACGCTCACAGCCTCTATCGCCACCGATTCAGCACGTGGTCTCCAGCAGGGGATCTGCAACTTTCTTCACGTTGTCGATTTCCAGCGACGTGCAGACAACTTTCTGCGAGGGGGATTTGCTCAAGCGTCGCGGCCGATCCTCGTCATCGGAATGCGCGCGAACCGGCGTGTACGGCAACAGGCGCCGCGGCGACGGGCGCGCCGGCCGGGGCGAGCGCGGCGAGTGAGTTTCGCACGTGCACTGCATGCCCACCGCACTGCGCGACTTGGCCCGCGCGACCGGCTCCGCGGGACTTCTCGGTCTCCAACATTCACAACTAGAGTTCCCGCAAGAATCGCATACCACTGCAGATTTCCGTTCCAGTTTCCCACGACGATACGGCCTCGGTTCGGTATCGGTGACGTCGTCCCTCGAGGAGTCGTCGACCGTAGAGCGAAGGGAGTTCATAACCCAAGGGTCGGCGCTGCGGGGGGAGTCGAGCGAGGCGCGCGGCAGTGGCAGCCTTCGCCTGGAGGGAAAGTCGAGGTCAGCCTCGCTCATCTTCCGCCAAGGGTCACCGTGCACGGTGAGGGCAGAAGCGCGTGCGTGCATCGCTGCGTCTGGCGAGGACCGCTCGCTGCGTACGGCACGCGGCGGCGCAGGGCTGGCCAGGCGGGCAGGCGATGGCACAGGCGAAGGCGCGAGCGACAGAGCGGGAGAAGGCGCTGCAGAACCGCGCGGCCGCTCCGAGTGAGAACGCGCGCGTGGCGTTAGAGAACGGCTCGACGGCGTGACGTCGCTCAATGATCGAAGATGAATCCTACGACGTACTCCGACAGGCGAGTCGGCGTCAGTCACATTGATGCTTATGTTATGTATGACGGGCTTAGGACTCCGCGAGTCGTTGGACCCGATTTCGTTATTGTCTACAGTTTTATCATAATTGTGCAGGCTCGATGAGCCGTTGAGGTTCGCATTATTTTTGATGGGGCCGGCCCGGCTAGGTCCGGCCCCCGCTTGCTAGAGCAACTTTTCAGTTGCGGAACTCGAAGTACCGGAACTCAATGTCGAAGCAGGATTTTGTTCTTCACCTAAAATAGGAACAATCGACAATTATGACTTATTTATAAAATTTCAGACGAACCCTTTTTTGGATGTAAATAAAGTGTCAATTGCTTGGGCACCGAGGATTTCCACGCGTTGTACTAGATGCAATCAAATAAGTAAAAACTATATTTAAAAACGGTCTAACATATTTGATGACAATTAGAGAAATTAAAAAAAACTAAAGAACTGTGGAAAAATTAATAGTATTAATAGTAAAATGATTCGTATAATGTAGGTACATACTAAATACACAAATACACATATTATTATATATTGAATGTTACTAATAAAAACGAATACTAAAAAAACTTGGCTGACTGTTGGATTTACCGAAACTGAGAAAGTCCTGGAGCATATAAGGTTTCTGATGAGGTTTACCAACTCAGCGTGAACTCGTTCGTAGAAATTTACCACTACTGATTAACCGTCCGAGTATCGCTAACCTTTATTGATCACAAGCAATCTACAACGCTTTTTAGCAAACAAACATTTTAAAAATTACATCTGTTTCAAATGTAGTATTTTCCACTCCGTGTGGCAGATACGAGAAGCTTAATAATACAGTGAACGTTATTGGTACATGTTTTGTCTGGGCCGTATCTAAATGGCAATACATATTAGTAATCCATACTAATATTGTAAATAAGAAAGTGTTTCTCCTTCTTTCACGACGAAACGGTGCAACGTATCGATGTGATTTTATGGAGTGAAAGTAGTTAAGAGGGCTGGAGAGTGACATAGACAACTTATATGGCAGAAAAATATCTGATTTTTCAGGAAAAACGGTTCTATGATTCAGCAATAATCCGCGGGTACAGGGAATTATTATATAAATAGTTAATAATCTTGTTTACCTTGAGCTATCTGGCCAGTGGCCGGCAGTCTTTGTCAGTTGAGCAGTTCCACCGAAACAAAACGCTTCAGTCTTTCTAAGTACTGGTTGAAAAGTTCCACGTCATTGTGACCGGCGCCCTGGAAAGAGAAAACCTTTTAATGAAATCATTTTTCAATATATTAACATCACCTAAAATCCCGTGATCATAATCATACTACTGTTGTGGCACAATAGAAAACTAGCGTTTGATAATAAGCTCACTGATGCATAAAGTAGGTGTAATTCATACATTACCTAAGCAATGTAGGTATGTGCGAGTGAATATTCAAAGGAAATCATGTTATGTTGACAATGCGTGGGCACAGTTTGCGAACTTAGCGATGATAACAAATTAACTTATGTATTTAAAAATCATGAATGTGATGCCGATTCAATTCAAAGTTAAGGTGCGTCATTTCCAATTCATTAATTTACATAATTATTGTATTACAATGCCTAAACTCTAGTAAACCACGCATGCGACGATCACGCACAATAGTAGCTGTAAAGCAATATAAGGAAAAACTTTATATTTGAATTCAATTAATATTCAGGTACATTTAATTTTAAATATTCCTTTACTGAACGAATGTCTTGAGGTACATCATAATGGAATAACAAATAACTTTTTCTAAAATGATATCACAGGGTAACATACATTTTGTATTTCACGCATGACGGTACTCACGACTCACTTCTGCGCTTATAGCCGATAATTTACGTGCCACTTCTATGGTTGTGGCGGGTGACAGTTAAATACATAGTATTAATAACAATGTCGCAATCGCACAACCGGTACACATAAAACAAAACACCAGTAGCTCACTGATGGGTTAACCTGCCTGAAAGTGGTCGTTAGTGCGACAGGTCCCGAGCTTGTCAGAACCTTACCAACGCGCTCCGAGTGCTATCGTCGCTTACGACACACCGGTGCCGACATGAGATCGTGGGTCTTTCTCCACCTCGCTCTTAAGCCCACGCTGTTCATAGCGAAAGTGTAAAGAGTAATGTACCTACAATTATTTACAATGTCGATTGCAAAACATAGTTCTTATCACGCCACTTATTATAGTAACATCTGTGTTGCTAATTGAAAAAGAAACGCTTCATTACTTAACACTTGTAACATACTGGTACACAGTTACAACTAATAATTATTTATGAATTGCAGAAAAACTGGTATTTTGCAAGCAAAAATATTTCATGTGCCTGTACTGTTAAAAAATTAGCCCCACCATGTTTTTAAGTCAAAATGCTAAGACCCTTTTAACTGACAACAATATAATCATCTATAATAAATCTTTCATCAAATATGTTAAAAAATAATTGAAATTATTAAAATATATATGACATAGTTACCTCCACCCATAAAGGTTCTACGGCGCGAGGACAACGCTCATATATAGCCAGTCCATGGGAAAAATCTATTACCTCATCTTCAGTTCCATGAATTACCAGAACTGGGGAGGTAACTTTCGGAATTTTGTCAATACTGTAACCATAAATAAAACATTGCAGATTACGGACATAAATGAAATAGTAAGAATTAAATTGTGGAAATTTAAGAAGACGTCGAAAACCTAGTAATGTTAAATATATAATCTTTTCATAGTAATGACTAAATCTAATATTTAAACAATTATGTTTCTTGACTTAAAAAAAGTGCACAAACATAAAGCCACATTTTATTTTTGCTCTTTATTGGAAATATCTCCAGGCAAGGTCAATTATTTCACTCAAAGCAGTGCATTTCAATTATGATCGAGTCTGCAGAGAGATTGTCATATTGAGCTAATTTTAGAATAAATTTGTATCTTAAAGATAATATATGTTTTAATTGATGACGAAAACATTGCAAACCATCAATAAGGTCATTACTATATCAATGTGGATCATACCTATTCGAATGAGACTGGATGTAAAGTTCATAACAATATTATTATACAGCTATCAATAATTCACTTCAGAGAGATCATTAAATATATGCAATACATGAAACACGTGTAAATAAATGTAATATATAAACATTAATACATTTTTTAGATTACGAGAGTTTATATATCTCGCAATGTAAATGATTTAGGATAATATATTTTGTATTTTTACTAGTCCTACAGTCGGATATGGGTGTCTTTGTGTAATTAACCATGGTCCATATTCAAGAATCAAGCTGTCATCACTCTGATTGGTGGCGATAAGGGTTTAACATCAACCAAGCCTTAGAGTAATTTGTTTGTACTAGAAATCCATCTGTGTATTGTACACAAAGATGAATTTCTAATGACAATTTACAACAGTAAATCAGTCCTATTCTGAGAGTATAGGCTGCACATCGCCTAAAGCCAAAGAGTGAACAATGATTCTTTCTATTGACCATGTTATGAGAGAGAATATACTCTAACCCCCCCCCCCCCCCCCCCCCCCCCCCCCATATCCGAGCGCGGGCGCTCACGGCGTCTTTTAAGCAAATGGGAAGAGACCCGAAAAGGCAAACACAAC
>DWUN01004776.1:0-10442 GCA_018249975.1 Passova gellias | reverse complement strand
TTTAGTAGTAAAATAATAGGTATTTTTGATTTACCTTACAAACTTAAGAGGGTTGGAATTCAAGGTGTTCAGGAGACTCCGACTAAAAGAGGTCAAAAGTGAGTTTAAATATACCTAAGAGCGATTTAGGTGTTCCTGCTTATACTAAATAACTTCTTACCCCCAGATTTTTGTATGGTTTAAGCTGAGCCGTTTCTCCCTATGATAAAGGCTATAATTATTACGTTTAATATGTTTGGTGCCATAACGGCAAGATGTTTTCGTGTTTCATAAATCCTTTCTGTAATTTCGGTATCATTATAACTGGATAGGTCTTCACAAAATTGGCTATTATCTCCGGTGCGATACTTGGCACGTGTCGAATTTGTTTTTTTTTTTAATTTTTTTTTGTATTATTAAAAATGTTCGAAAAAATATTATTACGGGTCGTTTTGCCAGTTCCGTAATAATTGGTTGGGTCGGCTATAAAGTAGCGAGTCCATATGCCACGGGAAGATTGCCCGGGTCCAACTAACAATTGTTAAGTAGGGTGTCCATGATGTAATGGAGTGTATACTAGGATCATGAAATCCTCATAACATTCTATTAAAATGCGCGCTTCAAAATAAGGGGGTTACAAAGAATATTTGGTATGAATGTATTAACTATATTTGCTGACCTAAGTTTAGTAAGTTTATAAAACAATAACTAAGTTAATAACTATAGTATTTATTACCACTGTGTTATTTGCATGACTAGGGATATTCCCAAAACCGTATAGTTCTTCATCGTGTTTTTTTAACCACACTTATCAAGTGTGGCAGGCTATGGTTTTTTCTTCACATTGTTAAAAGAAACCTTTCTTTTATAGACCAGACAAAGAGTTAATGATGATAATGAAACAGCATGTTTTACAATTGTAATGTAATAGAATTTTTGGTGAAATTAGATCTTTTTGCCAACTATTTTATTGTCCACTGGACACAAGCCTGCTTCTATACTTAAATCTCTCTCTTATACTCTTATACCTACTGGCGATAAATATTTAGTGTTCACACAAGTCAATAAATCCACTCAAACCGAATCGTACCTATGACTTTACTAACATCTATTTATTTTATGACATTTGTCGATATGTCCAATTCCACACGCAAACCATGGTTACATTACGAACTTAACTCTAACGACGGTCAGTGCTCTTAATCGTCTCTCTATAATTGCTCCCACTTTGCCCATCATAAATCATATCCCTAATTAGATACACCAAGGTCCCATTTTAGGCCCTGTGTTGTTATTATAGCGGTTTTTCTACTCGCACCAATTTGCCGGCTTTATCTTGAAGTTTTGACATGGATATATGATGTGATTTGGAAAAAAATTGACGTCTATTTTTTGTTGAAAAAAAGGCCAATGTAACACAATTAAACTTTTCATATGGTTCTTGGTACTTTATGTCTCTTCGTTCTCGATCCTTCTTGGTTCGTCTTGGGAGAGAGATAGAGAGAGTGTTTCTCTAAAGGCAGCCAGGTACCTTTTGAAGGTTTCACGTGTCCCCAAAAATAATAGAACGCTGGTTATTATTCAACATTAATCTATACATATAAATAAAATCAAAGTCACTATGTGACATTTCAAAACGACCGCGTTTTCTTCAATTGTTTTATAGTTGTTTACACGACACTAAAACGCAAACAAATTTGTTTTTCATTTTTGACTGTCAGTCTTTATATTTGTCCGGGCTTATCTCGGGAACGATTGAACAGATTGTTATTGGACTTTCACTGAAAGTTAGAGGTTTTAGGGCAACATATATGCTACTATTTAACGCCGGAGGGCTCAACTCGCTTATAATATAAGTACTATATCAGCAGGTACATGTAAAGATACAAATGTAAGTTCCTATCGTCGATTAAGCGTGATGTATGTTTTTGCTTAACAATAATCATAGAACATAATAGAAGAATAAAGAATAGAATAGAAGACACAATAAACCAATTTCATTCCTGTCACATTCTGAAATATTTTGACTTGCGTAACCGCAGCTTACGAGTACCTCATGATCCTTCTAGTGGCATTCAAGTTTCGTAGGTACCTACCTCAGTAACGAAATTTATTACCTAAGTAAATAAAGTTATGTACCTACAATATGCTATTTACCTACAATATGTGTGTGTGTGTGTGTGTGTGCGTGTATAAAACCTAGAACAAAGTAGGCGTTCCCGACTAATAGCGGGCCGAAACCGACAACAACAATACCGCATTACTCTCGCGCTCGTAACTCACAATGGCATACCACACAATCCTAGCGACTCCATATCGGGCGTAGGGTTGCCAACGTGTGCATAGTCCAAACAATCGCATGCACACAACCGAACACCGTTAAGTGCGAGCTGCAACCCTATTATCTCAGCGGCGTTAGTCTGTCGCCAAAGTTATACCTGAAGATACCCACTTTAAAAGTCACTTTCTTTGTAAATTCTATATGTCGTATTCTTTTTTTAAAGTTGCTGGAAGTTTTCTTAACATCACATTCAAATTTCGATCTTGCGTATCCCAAGGAACGGCCGGTTCGCGCGTTGCTAGAAGTAGGCGGCTACTTTGATAGTGAGTTTAATGGAAATGCATTGTGATTCGAAAACGTCGAAATCGAAGCGCGGTAACGTTGAAGCACCTACCTTTTTCTTGAATTCTGCAGTTTTGTAGTTAGCATGTATTGTATATCTTATCATATCCGTTCGTTAGGAAATAGAGCGAGATGGAAGATATGAATTACGTACCAGCCGTCTTCTTTCTTATCTGTAATATTTTTTTATTAAAAAAGTTGTTCAGTTGTTTTGCTTTATTCCCCCAAATTACTTAGTTATTTAATTTTCATGAATTTCCATTGACTTCTGTCACAAGATTTTTTAATCTGTATTACAGAGTTGACAACCCTAGCAGCGCACGCGCATCGACACGTACACGGCTATCGGCCAATCGCGGTCGAGGGCGGGAACGCGGTGCGTTGTTTCGAAAAAAGAACTCAGATCCGTTCGTTAGATAAATCCGCGACTAATTTACTGGTGCGGCTTTTTAATTGTCACCGAATAATTCTCTTTAACTTTTAAATAAACAATTACAATCATTAATAATAGTTATTTATTTATAACACAGTACAGTGAGTATTCATTAGTAATAGGACCAATGGGATGGACTGGGACTTAGTACGTAATATTAGTCCAGTTGAGTACTTGTTAGTGCAACTAGTATCCGCCTTGTTAGAGATCGATCGCAGTTGAAATGCTACTCTTGAAGACTGAGATGGTCGCGTATAGAAAAGAACCAGAAAAAGTGGAATAAGCACTTTCGAGAATATTCTATTGCTTTGTATAGGTAACGAATAGTAGTCCATCATTATTACACAATAACACTCAAAGGCGATACAAAACGATCACGATGTTTCTACATTTGCGCGACAAAAAAAAGCCGTGACTTGTATGTTAAGTAAAAACAATTAAAATGAAACTAATTGATTTAATATTACGTCAATCATATTCGCATGTGTTATGATGTTTTGACAGGGCATTTGTGTCATTTACTTGGAAGTTACTTTCAAGGTAATAAAAAGAAAACGCGATACCCTTTGTCCTTTTCACACTATAATAAAGTGACAGAGAGATGAATATCTAAATGAACGGATGTCAATGTGACGTATTGCTTAAAGTCGAGGTAATGTAACTTTATTTAATAGAATTTTACCGTAAAAGTGCGATAAATTTATGGATACAAATGATGATTACAGTTGGATAAGACATCGTTGTATGCACCAGGTGTACAACAAGTTGCGATATAGGTAAATAGCTTTGTGAAAAACTGGAGGGATTTTTTTTTTTTTATCTCAACATTGTTTACCCACTGTTCGATTGTTAGGAGCAGAAGAAGAAATCTTTTGCTTAAGAACTTTAATTATTATTATACCATCAGCCCAAATCTCTAACGAGGTAGACACAAAGCAACGACTGCCAAATATCTTAAATCTCTAGCCTTACGAACCTGACGTGGTTTTTCTACATTCATCACTCTTCATACATGTAGGTACGCTAGTTTTCGAGATTGTTGACTCCAGATTAGGCAGAGGTCCTGCTTAGTTAACCAGTTAGGCAGAATAGACAGATACATAATATTATTATTCTATTAGAATATATAATTAGTTACAAAGTACTACTTACACTCAAAAATAGCTGTACCTACTAATCACAGAAATATTTGTATTGAACGCGAATCGAAAATTCTATCCTCCACATTCTGTCGCTTTCCAATGGCCAAAAGGCCAGATTTTGAAATTAAAAAACTAAAGAAATATTTGTATTGAACGGGAATCGAAATTTCAATCCTCTTCATTTTGTCGTTTACCACTGGCCAAAAGGCCAGATTTTGAAATTTAAAAAATACCAACAAAGTGTTGTCGCTGGCACTGGCGCTGGATGCCCTTGGCCTTTCATCTCGACTTCCTCGAATTCATCTCGGTGTGTAAACAGCAATCTAATGCCGGTACATTAATCATAACGTCGACGGACATGCATAATGACACAGTTTCGGCGCTGCGCGTGACTTCGTGTAGGTACCGGGAGTGTTGCGTGTAACCTGGATTGATAATTTGTGAACTTGAAACTGATCGGCCGAGAGGAATGAACTGGGATAAAAAAGAGTGAACTTGAATATTTTTGGTGCAGCAGCACGAAGTGAGTTTACATAGAGCAAATTCAACAACAACAACAACATAACATCACGCCAGGTCCCTAACGGGGTAAGCTGAAAGCACCGAGTGCCAAATATCAAAGGAGTCGTTATTTCATTTTAATACATATCGTTTATCTATTTAGTTTTTATAGTCACCCAGTAAATAGGCTTAACAGAGAGCTACCTTAATGCCTATTGCTTTTAAGCCCAGGCTGAAGAGGCAAAATAAAAATGTTACGGTATGAGCAGAAGAAAATGTTAGTGTTCGTCCATTATATTAAGCGTTTTGGCTTTCTGTTCTATAAGCAGCATGATACCGAACCGAACAAATGCAAAGGGTCTCCACATTGAATAGATAAAGTTAAAATACCCCGGCTAAGGTGGCTTTTGGATATACGAGTAGGTACCTACCACTGCTAGTATCAAATATTTTTTTTTATAAAAACTAACCTAGCAAACAGGCAGCCGGACCAGTTTATAGTAAGTGCTCACCATCGCCTTTGGACATGTGCCACACCGGAGGAGTTGTCCATGCGCTGCTGGTTTTGAAGGAGAGCTCTTTTCACGCGTTTCTTGAAGAGCCCCATGTCATAGCGCTCCGGGAAAGCCTCAGATGGATATGGATATTCATCAGTGTTTCTGTGTGTCATTGGGTAACAATCGTTGAGCTTCGTCGGAGATTATAAAGGTTGTTAAAAACATTTAACAGGTGGACACTAAACTGCTTCTGTAATAATTTACGCTGGAAACATTGTAGAGATACTTCATACAACCCCCATTTGCGAAAGATGGTTGACGAAGAAATAAAAAAAGGTTCTAGTTGAAAGTTCAAACATTCTCAAATTATTATCATCAGAGTACAGTTCACATGTGTATTAAGATTAGAACTATTCTAAATATAATATGGCCTTTGTCAAAGTACTCTAGGTTTTTTATCGCCTAAGTTATTACGCTGGAATCTACTGTTTTTTTTTTTATATTACGAACAGTAATTAAATACGCGAGTTGATATGTTTTTAAATGGACACTCAATTACTTGTGGTTTCAACTTTTATGCTCTGTAATTACCATAGCCACAAATTATTTAGTCCATAGAGTAAAACAAAAATACTGAATTGTAGATTAGACAACTGAATATATGATGAATGTGTATACATTTGATAATATTTTTTGTTATATTTAACTTTTATAATAGTAATGGAATGTCAGTGTAAATTTAAATTTTTGTGCAATGGAATTTTGGTTTTTTTTTTAATTAATCTAATCTTTATGGCATAAATTTACAATGGATGGTTTTTGTAAAAAAATGTGGTTGACATTATAATAAATATTAACATGGTATTAAACAATTAAATTAAATTAAATACTCATATGACAATGAATTCCAGAGACAAAAATAATAAAAATTGTATAACTGTTTTATTTATTTAATCTAGGTTTGGAGTTATTCCATTATTGAAACATTAGAATTTCTATAAAAGGAAACTCTCCTAACAGTAAATAAATTTAACTGTTTAAAAATTTTCAATATCGGTTCGCGCAGTTCAGAGTTATGCGGTTACAAACCAAAAAAAAAACGTTTGTAAATTAACATATCCTTTTACATTACTCACATTCATGCGTGCCTCCCAAAATCAATAGTAATGCCGAGTATATTAGGCTAGTTATAGGCGAATAAGTACAATATCGCATCGCGATTTGAGAAGCTTCAATTAATTCGCACTAATGAATGCATTGCATAATAATTCACTAACGACAAGGGATTATATTCCTTGTGGTCTCTGCTTGTTAGTGTCCGTATTATCATGTTACTAATATGATAAGTTTAACCGCAACCGCTGTATTAATTATAATTTAATAGCACTTACAGAATTTTTAGACGTTGAGTTATTGCGTTATTTTCTTGCAGTGTTGTCTGACTTATTTTTTACTGCTTTTCTTTTATCTATATTTGTAAACTTCCATTTTGGAATTGACGTTTAAGAGGTGTTGTTAAATAAATTTTATTTATATAGCAATTTCCTTCAGAAAAATATTGAATTTCCAAGAGAAAATACGTTTTATTGTTATGCATTCTTCTTGTATCTGTACTAATATTTGTAATTATGTGTATGTGATGTGCAATAATAATAATAATATCTGGGCAAAATTAATAACACTTGGGGACAATTCGGGGCAATAAAGAGTCATTGTGTTGTATTGTATTATATTGTATTGAATTGTATTATATTGCATTGCATTGCATTGTATCGTATTTTATCGTATGATATCGTATCGCATTGCATTGCATTGTATTTTATTTAAATAAGCGCTATACATGGCGTCACGAGCGCATTAAAGATTCAACAATACATGATCTTTTGATCAGCTAGCAGTTTAATAATTGAACACATCAACAGGTTACCTCAGTAGGTTGTATGATCGCGGAACAAATTACACTGGTACCAACATATGTAGCTACTATTTAGTACACTAATGATACATTTCGTGACACAGTCATTATATTCGACACCTATCCAAGCGTTTCCCTGTTACGCTCTTCTAGTGTGAAACAAGGGGCTGTATTAACGACTGGACCGCCGCGATAAATGTACAACATATCAAACAGTAAGGCGACTGGCTGGCACAGAGATCAAGGCACCACCGATACTGCCAAGACTAGAATTTGGAAATTTCGCACATAGATTCTTGACATAGCATAAGTAAGCGGTAAGGAACGAATTTTGGAAATTCAGTTTATGCGTGAACAAAGCCGCTCGCAAAAGCTGCTTATGAATAAACAGAAATTCATATTTTTTTTATGGAAGCAAAAGATGTTTTATAATTAATAAACATAAGCAAACAAAGTATAAACTACCAAAACACGTGCTAGAACGTGTGCAATTGTGCATCAGCTAAGATTAAAAGGAAAACGTTTTGCGCTTGTTTATAGAGCATTCACATTTTTATTTAAAATTGAATCAGTATTGTTATTATCATCACCAATATGTGTTAGACCACTTGGTAAAGTACTCTTTAGACGATCCACGTTTGACTGTGTAACTTGTACCGGATAGATTGTTGTAGCCGATCCCTAACATATCCAATTATAGGTACTTGTCTCTAAAATAAAAGCGACGTTCGCTGCCGAGAAATAGTTCTGTATGTTTTCATATCAAAACATAAAATGGTTTCGTATGAAACACAAAAGATATCATTGGTGCAACTAATCGTTTATTACATTGTACCATTTATGTTCATAGCGGAAGAGCGTATTATTCCATGTGGATACAAATGTAAGGCCTCAAAGGTTTCCCGAACCTAGTACGCGATTGGGTGACTGTTAGCACGCACAAAAATCATTATTCATAGATATCCGGCAGTTAAGCGTTTGTACATTCAGAGTTTTTGTACCGATTACCTAACAGTAATTGCTTTAATTGTTTCGTACGAGACTGTTTTTGATATCGCTACCATAGGATTGAGATAAGGGTATGGTTAGTTGTTAAGTCGTAATTATCTATCTATATCTATATCTATCTATACATGTAATAAAACTGTAGAAGAGTTCAATTCTGTACATTGAAACAAAACTAAAAAAAATACGCCTAGCGGTGTCATATAAGTAACACAAGCCAAAAAAATTGATTTTGATTTTTTTGTCTATCTGTCTGTTGTCCGGCTTTAACGCAAAATCTACTGAACGGATTTTCATGAAACTTATTTTGTTATAAACTTATTAGTCCTCGGCAACATATAGGCTATAGTTTATTTTGAAATACTCCAAATGCTGCCCAAAGCCAATTTTCTACGCGGACGAAGTCGCGGGCAAAAGCTAGTATAACAATAAGGCTATATGAATCAGTAATATCGTAGTGGTTTGAAATTCAGCCTCCCACTCCAAGGGGTCTGGGATCGATCCTGGCCCGCACCTCTGACTTGTTACATACGTTTTAGAACTTAAAATTCAACAGATCCAAACAGAAGACAGGCGTTAATTTAATTTGGATCACGTCCTTAATTATTAAGAACGCGTGCCAAGATGTACGCTCCTATCAATCTGAAGTTAGTCCGACAAAATACAAGGCTTTATAGGTAACTGTAGGATGTAGGATTTACAAGAGCAAGGATTTATATGCTTCAAGGTCGAGCTTTGCGATGGCAGATACTGTTAAAGATAGGCTTGTAGATTTTAAAATGTTGTTCGAATTCTGAAGTAAACAAGATGGTATGGTTTGTTTGTGTTGTAATTTTTTTATGTTGTTAGAAGTAGGTATTTGTTTTGTAAAACAGTGATAGTCTAGTGGATTGAAATTAAGCTTCCCACTCTGGGGTTCTGGGTTCAAATCATCGCTCGATGAAGCAAATCTAGAGGAAATCTGCACATCTAGAGTGTGTTATAAGCATTCATAAATGTTTCTCATGCATGTGAAGTCTGCCAGTTCGCACTTGGCCGGCATTGTAGACTATGGCCTAAAACAAAAGTTATGACTATGCATTTGATGTAGATCGGCTAAAGATGCTATTAATTCGTTAAAATGTTAACTGACAAGTATCTTATATTTCGGGACGTTTTCAAAAACGCAACAAAGGTGGTAAAAGTGAAGTAAAGTAAAGTAAAGTAAAGTAAAAAAAGTAAAGTAAAGTAAAGTAAAGTAAAGTAAAAGTAAAAGTAAAAGTAAAGTAAAAAAAGTAAAGTAAAGTAAATAAAGTAAGTAATAAGTAAGTAAGTAATAAGTAAGTATAATTATGTAAAGTTTAACATGGTCAAAGTGATACGAAATAACGTATTGGGCAAATGACGAGTTCTAAACTCATTGGCGGGCAATGAGTGCCATTAGCATGAAAACGCCATATTTAGGCCGAGTGACTCAACGCGACACGGACAGACAACCAGCGTAACTTGACCTCGCTCATCAACGCACCTCTTTGACATCGCCGAGAGCGCTACGGGTCGCGTTACACTGGTAACCGGTTGCAAAAGCGCAATTAAAACTCATTAGCAGTGTTCATGAAGCAACGTAGAGTTCAACGGAATTGTTTGAGATTTTTTTCTCCGCATCGATTGCTCGCGTGCTGTTTGGCGACTATGCGATTTGTTATGACCATTAAAGTGCAATCAAACTTAAGTACCTACTGTAGTGTACCTACGTGCGGTACATAATAAAGTGTAGTCACAAAACTCTTCAGAATGAACTCGGTTGACATGTCAATGTCATATCGTTATTGCGCCGGTAACGCCATCTACAGCGCTTATTTGATTTAAACGTGTTTTTCTGTGGAAATTAGATAGATAGATAGATACATACATACATAGCATCACGCCAGGTCTCTAACGGGATAGGTAGAAAGCACCGATATTAAATAAAATATACATAAAATTAGATATTTTTCCGAATTGCCTAAATTGGAATCAGATAGCCGTATGTGGAATTGTTCCCAGTTATTATTATTATTAGCTATAGGTACAATACATATATGCATGTATTCTCCCATTCCCCCTATTTGTCCATTGCGTACGTACCCGTCTCCGGTGTATGACCACGGTGTTTCCTGGCCACGTGCTAATTGGTAATAATTGATCTCCGCCCGCCGGCCACCCGCGTCGTATGTATTTTTAAATGAACCGCACTGTGCGTTGTTCCGATATTAGCTCTAGTGGTTACGCCCATAAAAATGCCTAAGATGATATCGACTGCAGCAATTAACATAGTCGGTACTACATTTTGGCCAATTTTGTTTTATTGCATTAGAAGTCTTAGAAT
>DWUN01004775.1:0-10442 GCA_018249975.1 Passova gellias | reverse complement strand
TCAAATTGAAATTTAACAATGCTTTGTTAATCGCGAGCAAATCCTCTCATTTATTCAAATTGTCGAGACACACAACTTTTGCCTTTCGGATTTAGTTCTTTGTTCTTATAAAGGAAATGCACACGATCCTATAAGCATCAATATTACGATTTACAACAATTAAATAATGTTCAAGTTTAGTTCTTCCAATGCGATTTCCGTGATAATAGATTAAGCATTATGTGAATAAGGTGCAACACTATTTATAGACGCTTATGTAAATAAAAGCCAATTTAAACTTACTTCATTGTAGAAACCATTTACGTAAACAAATAAAGCATACAAATGGGAATCTTTAAGTGAATAATTAAATAAATAGCTTATTTATGGACGTCATACATACCCGATCTAGGAGGATACTTGTATGCATGGTTGGATACCACGTCCGCTTCTTCCACCCCAGCATGTTGCCTGCTGGTTAAAGCCCCCATTTCGCGGAAAATATACTTGAAAACTAGCCTAATGCTGTCAAACCGTGACAATAATCACGCAAAAAGAAACCCTTTACAAATAACAAGTGTAATTGTAGTTCAATTTTGACATTGTACAGGTACTGTCCTCTTTGATACTGTCATTTATTATTCTTATATGGAAAAATGTCAACAAGACATTTATTTCGTTCAAAAATTATGTGATACTGTTTATAATTAGATTATTTAAAATAAATATATTTGTTTATCACTAATATATAACTAATATTGCACTTAAGTGGAAAAATGTGTTATGAATTATAAATTTACCAATATAAAATAAAAAATTGTTATACGTAACAAAATATTGAACAATCTGTATCGTGAATGTTATCTGTGCTCTAATCATTTCTGACATCTCTCTTTTACAAAGTTACGGTGTCACTTTGTGGAGGTACATATTTATTTGTGTTGTGAAATCCATTGCAATCACGAAAACTGATGCATAAATTTGTGTTCTTTTACAGCGTGGTTTTCCCGAGTATTTATTAAGTTTGTTTTTTCATATATTTCAGATCACAATGGGGCGCCGACCAGCTAGATGGTTAGTTGTCAAAACTATTTGGTTATTATCATACTTTCAATCCCAGTATTTATCGTTTTATCGTGATTACTTACAGCTATCGGTATTGCAAAAACAAACCGTATCCAAAGTCACGGTTTTGCCGTGGTGTACCCGACCCGAAGATCCGTATCTTCGACCTGGGCAAGAAGAAAGCTACGGTAGACGATTTTCCACTATGCGTGCATTTGGTGTCTGACGAATACGAGCAGCTGAGCTCGGAGGCGTTGGAAGCGGGTCGTATTTGCTGCAACAAGTACTTGGTGAAGAACTGCGGCAAGGACCAGTTCCACATCCGCATGAGACTCCACCCTTTCCATGTTATCCGCATCAACAAAATGTTATCGTGCGCTGGCGCCGATAGGTACGTGCATTTACATACTACATTTTATTTTGATTAAAGGCAAATGAAACAATGATTTGACGAATTTTAAGTTTACTTCATTACTTTTGTCGGTTGTTTATTATTTCTTAGCATCAAATTGTATTATCACAAATGGATAATGTTCGATAATTGCATCGGGGATTACACCGCCATATTGTTCGTGTAGTTTAATTGAAATAGTATGGTTAAGTTATTGTGAAGCAAAACATTTTTGCATTTTCAGGCTCCAGACTGGGATGCGTGGTGCGTTCGGCAAGCCTCAAGGCACGGTCGCGCGAGTGCGTATCGGGCAGCCCATCATGTCAGTGCGCTCGAGCGACAGGTGGAAGGCGCAAGTGATCGAGGCTCTCCGTCGTGCCAAGTTCAAGTTCCCCGGTCGCCAGAAGGTGAATGAGAATATTAATGTTGTAACAGGAAACCAACGCTTGAGATTACTATTGACAGAAGTTCCGGTTCAGTTGAAGACCATCCTAAACATTTGCAATATATCCTATGAACTCATTATGACAGTAATATATTCATATATATCAATTGACAATTAATGGGCTGCGTTTAAAGCCAAAATTTTGCATCAAGTCCTAACGAGATGATAATTTGGTGTTCCAGATCTACGTTTCCAAGAAGTGGGGATTCACCAAGTATGACCGCGATGAGTTTGAGACCCTGCGTGAGGAGGGGCGGCTGGCGAATGACGGCTGCAACGTGCGCTACCGACCCTCGCATGGACCCCTCGACTCCTGGAGGAAAGTTCAGAACGAGATCTACAGTGTATAATACTGTTGAACAACAATAAACTGTATACATTTTAATTAGACGTCTTTATATTAATTACTAGCCTCACCCTGTCTTTATTTTGTTTTAATATATTTGTGGCTCCACAAACTTGCTGTCTGTGCCTCTTAATTAGTTATTTTTAACAATTAGTAAACATATGTTTATGTGAAAATGGGACATTTTCTTCACTTATTGTATTTTAGATTAGTTTGTTAATCGTTTCTAAAATAGAGGTGTTCATTATAGACCACCATTTAATCCCACCTGTCTGTTGCCTATTGAGTTGAGCTTTGTGATTAATATTTCATATAGGGATATTATCAATTTGCCGTCAATTTATCTCACTTTCTTTACAATAGTAGTTTGTTATGGCAACGTTCAGACGAGAGGAAATTTGGAGAAGTGATAAAATTGACGTTGTCGAACAGAAAACACGAGAAATGAATATATAACAGATTTTATTTACAGGTTTTTTTTCATACACTACATTTGATTTTTGAATACAATTGATACAAAATCACCGTCTGAAAAATAAATCTATTGACTTACAAGGGACTTTACTCTTTTTAATGGGCGATGCAGATTTTCTTTTCCGTTTAATGCCACTCCCCGTAAAACAGACAGGGTTTGATTTGTTGTTCAGAATTCTGCTTAATTTTTGTGCTTCATGAAAATCCGAGTGTTCTGCTAGTTTTTCTACAGCGACCTTTTTACCACATTCAGTGCATATTTTCGTTTGAATTGTGTCGTCTAACTTCACAAAGAAATTAGCGATAGACTGAACTTTTTCATTTGAGGAATCCTCTATCGTTTTAGACTTCTTTGGCAGTTCATTGGTTGGTCTTATTTCATCTGAGTTAGACTTTTCCTTGTTTTTCGCTTTCTCTCTCTGCTGGTGCATAAGCTGTCTTTCTTCGTTCCTCAAATTAAGTGCGATGTGATAATCGGCATGAATATCCAGCATATCGGTGGATATTGTTTTTTTGCATTCGGGGCATTCAACTGATTGGACAATTCGAGGTTCTTCATCCACCCTTGGAGATGATTCTATACTTTTTCCTTGATCAATGTCCTCATCGTCATAATTATTTTCAATTAATTTCGAATTGTTAAGAAGTTGCCGCATTCCACTAACGCGAGCGACTTCCTCTGCGTCTTCTTCGAATAATGCTATGCTTTTATTTATTTCCATATTTATTGTGGATCCCGAATAATCGGTATCATTACTGTTGTCTGCACATTGGACCACGCTGCATGATGGTGTTGTGGTAGCATTATTATTTAGTGGGTCAATGGGATTTATAGCTTTTACATTAGCTGTACTGGTGGCGTCTCCATTTAAGAATTTCGCAAAGAAAGATTCCTGTTTATCTAATGTTGATTCGATAGATTTTTCTTTAGTCGTTTGAATCTCATTTATTTTATTGTTGTCTTTTATTTTGTTCTCAACTACAACACTGGTTGTTTGAAAGAATTTTTTTAGCACATACTCTTTTCCATCCTTTTTATTGCTATTCTTTTCCACATTGATTTCGGTAGATTCTTCTTTAGTTGTTTTAGCAACAATTTGTCTTGAAGATCCAGCATTGAAATAGTCTTTGATCTTTTTAATCTTTTTACTCTCTGAATTGTCTTCAAATTTTCCCACGCTGATGCCTAGGAACTTTATGGGGGCCTTTAATTTCCTATTTTCTTCGCCATCTGTAAAATTCCCACCAAATCCATATCTATACTTTGTCTGTTTCATTTACATGGTTATTTTTAATTTATTATCATTTATCTATAGCAAAAAAAAATAAGTATGACTATGTCTTACCTCTTACTTTCACGCCCTCTGCACTCTCCATAAGCAGATCTAGTGATTTTTTATAGAAGAGTTCTCCACAAAGATCATCATCGACCATAAAATTGTAGGATCTGGAACTACTGGAATCCTGCCCGTTTGGCAACTGCGTTGAAAAACTAACAACCATTTGTTTTGGAGTTCTATTGGTTTCAAGAGCATCCTTCTCTAGTCTATCCTCTATTTCATCGCCGAGGTCTCGGAGCCATTTTCGCAAGCTGTCCAGATCTGTGAGAGCTGATTTGCCTCGGAGTTGCTTGCAACACCCTATGCTCTTGGGATTGAATCTTGCTTGTACGGGTTCCAAATTGATTCCACGTGCCATGTTATATAACCAGGTCCTGTAAATAGAAGCTTCTTCATGATTTGTTCTAAAATAAGAAAAATATCTGACTTTATATTTCTTACCCATTTTTCTCATCAAATTTATTTAGAAGTTCCTTCTCGGGAAATTGTTGCAGTTCCGCCATGGTGTTTATTCTCAATATTTCACGTACATTATCTCCAAATTTGCCGCCGAGGTGTTTCACTTTCTTGAGTGGTAGCGTTCTGTAAAGATATATTAACGAAACATTACAAGATATTGAAATTTATTGAATTAACTCAACATGTTACTTTGGAGTGATGAATGTCGACGAACCGCGTCAGGTTTGCAAGGACACAGAAGGACAGTCACAAAGCACTCGTTGCTTTTTGCTTACCCCATTAGGGACCTGTCGTGATGTTATCTATGTATGTTACTTTGCATTACCAGTAAAGTACATGAAATACTGAAAATAAAGTGTTAGACAATTTTCTTTTTCAGTGAAAAGGTCATCTAAGTCATAAGTGACCATCGTATTAGTTTTACCATAGATGCATTGCTACTTGCGTTAGGTTCAGACAATCAACTCTAGACTATACGAAGACCAAAAGGCGAACTGTTTTAATGAAAATTGCTTCACAGTAGAAATAAATATAGTGTTGATATCGCCCCGGTCTCCATATAATAGTTCTACCATCTCCCAACATTATCTCTATGCCAATGAAACCATAACCTAGTAATAAGGTCAGGGGTCAGGATATTACATACTTGTAGAGAATATTTACAGAATGCTTGGGCAGAACTGTCTGCTTGTTAGGCTTGTTCAGCCCACAGACTAGCTTGGCCAATATTTTGTTGTGGGCTATGCCGGCTGAACACCTGTAACCTGAAACAAACATAAACTAAAGTAGAAGATCATATATGTAGACTCCAACCCCAAAAGTAACTCAATCTAAATTTTTTGTTTCCTATCAGAATAGAAGATAAATTGAAAATAATCTTTTAAAAATATTTGTATTGAATTCGATATAATATTATGTATAACATTTAGACAATATTATTCAAATTGAAAAGATTACCAGTTTCTTCGTACACTGCTGCTCTCATTTCGCTAACAATAACGGCTCCGACCAGAAGTCTTTTTGTATGTTCGTAGTCAAACTCGATGGAGTCACTTCCACAATTGTGAACGTCCATCACATATTCATCTAAACTGTCATATCCTAAGGCGAATGTGTTGGGCATTATGGCACTGGTGATTGTATTCACGTTTAGAGTTTTTAATTTTTCTTGAACCTTGAAACAAATAATATAGTATTCTTAACAGTTCCATAATAGACAATCGATTTGAGTTTCTCTATGAGGATTTTTGCGTTGTAATGTTGCAAGCACTAAATAATTTCCTAAAGACAGAATTATTAGTGTGAATATTCTGATATGAGAAAGTGAAACCTGGAGCGAGGTTCAAATCTTGTTTGCTGTAATATTTTGCATCTAACCTTACATTAATCTCTGTGAATAGTTTGAAAGGATAAAGATGCAAAGAAGGCAACATATCTGGTCATCTTGACCGATCATGTACACTTACTGAAGCTGTAATATCCAAGTATGCTTCATCTATAGAGGCTCTCTCTAATAATGGTGTATATTTCTGTAGGACTTTCACAACTTCCTTCCCAGCATCTCTGTACCTGGAAACAAATATGATAATAAGGTTATGTTCCAGATATTTATATGTCAAACAATTTATTCAAAGAATCACTTGAATTTTTTTAATTAAAAAGTACCTGGTGGAAAGATCTGCCTATTCTCTAGGAGAATAGGCATGAATTTCAATTGAATTACTCTTAATGTCTTGCACTCACTTTGTGATATCAGCCTTTCCTCTGAGACAGGGCACTGAGGGCAGCTGTATCTCGGGGCAATGTTCCTTCGCCTCATCCCCCCTCATGTGTCTGGTCACCCCCATGGCTCTGGCTACATAATTCACTGCAATTATTCTGGAAATACCGATATATATTTTCACTAGGAAAATTGTGCAATCCACGAAAATAAGTTTTAAGTCCTTAGTTTTTTAACGATTACATGAATATTATATAAGCTGATGGATTTGATTAAAAACAAAACGAACCCTCCACCCTTCCATGGATTATACTGGACGACTGCGATCGGTTTTCCCGCCAATTCTGGGTTCAGCTTCTCCTCTACTTGGCAGTAGAAACAATCCATGTCCACCAAAACGACTACTCTATTGTCTTGATCCATGTCTATAAATTATATTTTTAATCCAAGTTAAATCATAAATGCTTATCGTTGACGGAAATAAAATATTCGATTGCAATACAAACATATTATTTACAGTTTACACTTTACATTCATAATCATATCATATCATATCCTTCTTGATGTCAATGTCGTTTTGACAACTGACAATTTCCCATGTATTTTTTTTTTATCTTGAATTCAGGTAATTTTGCCAAATAATTAGTGAATTTTTATTTCGTTTCAACATATTTATATAAGCAAAAAACTTTATTTAGATCTACATATAAACAGTTATTGGTAGATTGGCGTGCGAGTACATACAATAGAATAAATACATTTGAATCCAGGCTAAATAACGAATACAATACAAGCTGTAAAGTAGATTAAAAGTGATAAATACAAAACGACTCCTGGATTATTAAAATTATAGTATTTATTTCAAAATCACTAACAACACTAAAACTTATTGGCCACATTGAAAACAGCACTAAAACCCTTGTCCATAAGTCATATTCCACTTCACATACTGGCCGAGATCATCCTGCGACACGCTGGGTCGCACTCTCTGTAGTGCGTTGATGAAGTCCTGCGCGCAGACTGGACGAACCTGGTAACATAAACATGAGCGAAAACTTTTACCTCTACTCGACCTTCATTTAAGGTAAAGGTGGTGTTATTTTTAATCCAATTATCGAACGCTTTGATTTGTACGAAGAATAACAGTTTCAGGAACCCCAAGGGATTTCAAATAAGACCTAAAACTTGAGAATATTTTGAATATGTTACAATTTTTATTATAAAACTCAGGTTACCATCATTCACCATCATGTCTATAACATAAAACTGAAACCAACCTTATCCCTATTGATGCTGACGATTTGTGACAGCGGCACGGACCTGATAGGCCCCATAGCGGCTTCGGAGCACAGCGATTTCATGTCCGCGCCGGAGTACCCGTCCGTGAGGGCGGCTACTTCCGCGACTTGAGCCGTCGTCAGGTCATTGTGCTCGTTTTGCAACAGATTAGCTATTATTTGAGCGCGAGCCTGTATAACAATTTACTGGAGTGTTAACATTGACATTGACTATAGAACACCAATTTGTTTATCATTAGCTTCTAGGTTCTCGTGCTTTCCAATATTTTTTTGTTTTGCGTGTTATCATTAGATAATCGATTGACTAGCAATTGTTTATTAATATCATCTTCAACGGTATTATTCGAAAGATGAGAGCGATGAAGTATATTCTATAAGTATATGAACTTGCAACTTTTGAAAAACTTGTCAATCAAACTGAGCGGGAAGGTTTAGAATCACTAAATATCACTTTGCGTACTCACTTCGACGTCTGGCAGCGGAATGTACAAACGTTTGACGAGGCGTCTCCTCGCCGCTTCGTCCAGCTCTTGCGGGCGATTCGTCGCGCCGATTATAAGGAGTCGATCTTCCTCGCCTTGTCAACGAAATTTTACTTGAATAGATCATACAGATTATCCATGCAATATTTTACATTGAAGTGAGAAACAATTACATGGTCCTTGAAGCCGGATACAAAATAAGGTAATAAAATTTGTTTCTATAGAGCAACAGTGACTAAAAAGATAGGAAATACTAAGTTCAGTTACGTTACAGTTAAGTAAAAAAAAATACTTGGTCCTACAAGCCGGATACAAGTAAAACAAAAGTGCTGCAGTCAAAAAAGTTACATACCAGTAGCAGCTCCATCGAACTGCACCAAGAATTCCGTTTTGATTCTCCTCGTAGCCTCGTGCTCGGAGTCGCTCCTCTGAGTCAGCAGGGAATCTATCTCGTCTATAAATATTACCTGGAATACAATCTCAATGCTATTACAAAATGAATATTACGAAATTGGGTGAAATTGACATCAATCCTTGCATTCTCTATAGTTCTATTATATTATTTCAACTCTATAGTATCTCTATAGTATTTCAACAAGAAATAAACAATACAATACAATAAGCAATATCTTGGACTTTTTGGAGATTGTAGGTCTAAGCGGTAAATTTCAATCAACGGCCCTGGCCACAAACTACTTAAGTGCTAAGCCTAAATGCCACTCGGGAACCAGCTTGCTCTTAGGGTTTTGCACCATGAAAATGTTATTTTCGAGGATTTTAGCTTGATTAGACGCTAGAGGTCTTACCGCAGGCTGGTGGCAGCGGGCGACGGCGAAGAGGGCGCGCACCATTTTCTCGCCGTCTCCGATCCACTTGGAGGTGAGGGAGGACGCCGAAATGCTGAAGAACGTCGCCCGGCACTGCGCCGCCACGCACTTACCTGCACCATACACGCACTTGGAATCCACATACATACCATTTATAAGATATACGAGTACATGGATTATTGAGCATTGAACGATGATAGAACGGACGAATGAACGAAAAATGTTCAAAGAAAACTTTTAAAAGAACCACGGGATTAACGCTCAAACGCAATAATGAGTACGTCGCGATGGGATATACGACACACTGGCTATATTAAGGTCTTCGTTGGCAACATCCCTTCCGTTTGTGGTAGTTCTGCCTATGAATTTACCAATAAGAGTCTTTCCAGTGCCAGGTGGTCCGAAAAGAAGTATTCCCTTTGGAGGTCGGCGCAAGCCTGTGAATATATCAGGGCGCAGTAGCGGCCACACTACTGCCTCCTGGATCACCGACTTGGCCAATTGCAAGCCAGCTATGTCCTCCCATCCTGTAATATTTAAATATGTTTTTTTAACTGCTTCCAAAATACAACTCAATTTTACTTAATCAAAGCCTATATTTACAATTAGACATGTATAAAATAAAATATGAATAAAAAAAAGGAAGGGACATATTGCGACATTTGTTATTATTATTACTGCTGCTTTACGTGCTTTCTGCCTACCCCGTTAGTGACCTGGCGTGATGTTATGTATTACTACTGTTGACTTAATGTAATTTTAGTAAAAAAATATATTATTCACCTATTGGTGTGCCTTTATCAATTATCTCACTCTCGATGAGCTCAATCATCTTCGGATCAATATGTTTCAGTCTCTCATCAGTTACAACAGCTTGGTTTGATTCTTGCTTATCCCTAGCAAGCAAAAAAAGGCTGTATAAAAGCATTAAATAGGTTACCATAGACAATAACAAACCAGTATTGCTAGTATACAAGTCCTGCCTACAGTTGATATTTGTTTTTCTTCTCTTTATTTGGCTTAACAACCAGTATCACAACTGACCTTAACTAAAAATAATGAAGATTTGTAGTAAGTAGTAGGATATCTACATAGGATTGTCATTACTGGCTGACGTAGGACCAGATGCATAGATAATTATGCTTACTGAGCTCCAAGCATTGGAGAAACAAACTTGCATTGAGCCTTTCTGGAGGCTCCCAATGTCCTTTTGGCTGCCGGGTTTGTAGCTAACAGCTGTTCCTTGGCAGTCTTAAATGTTATTTTAGCCACATTGCTTTTGTGTGCCTTATTATCTTCTTCCACTTTTTCAAAATCAAATTCTTTTCTATACAAATCATTATCAATATCTTGACTTGGATTCTGTGTGAAATCAGTCTTAGTGACGTTGCTTTTTGGGGGAATTTTTTTACTAAACGAAGGTCTGAAAAGTTTGTGCTCTTCCTCAGATTTTGACTCTTGACTTGAGTGATCTGGCTGCATATACTTAGAGGTGAAAGAACCACTATTCGTGCCTATATTTGGATTGTCTGTGAGATTAATGTCACATTTGCACTTGTTTTTAATAAATGCTTTCAGGCCAGTGTATTTGTCCGAGAACTCACATTTCTGGCATT
>DWUN01004774.1:0-10445 GCA_018249975.1 Passova gellias | reverse complement strand
AGCGCGTCAGGTTTGCAAGGACAGAGCTATTTGGCACTCGGTGCTTTCTGCCTACCCCGTTCGGGACCTGGCGTGATATTATGTATGTATGTATGTATGTTAAGTTTAAGACTTTAGACTTTTCACAGCAGTTTCGTATAAAAGAACATAACATTCGATATTCAGTCCATACATTTGATAACATTAGCACTGATATTCGAATAACAATTTGCGTGTAAAAATGTAATTATTATTGCGCGTCGCCGTGACACGACCGTTGCGAAACACAAAGAAATAACAATAATAACGATAGCAAACCGTAAAATTTTATCGCATTGTTCGCCGCGGTCCAAAGCTTGCAACTTAAGGGTTGTGACCTTACTCTTTCAAACAAAGAATTCTGGACAATGACCGGCAAAAAAATGGCCCGCAGCTGTCCATGGGCATTTGTTAGCCAATATCGCCCGAAATAATAGTTCCTACACCATTATTATGTAAATTTTCACTCTTTCATTTTATCACAGGTACGAAACATCTTCCGGGGGCCATTGTGTCCGAGCCCTATGTTTGTGGAGTCATTTTTGACGCGGCAAAGGAAGGGTTGAATTGTTTTTTTTTTTTCGGAAATCGTTGACCGGCTGTGTCGTGGCTAATTTGATGAATTGCGTTGCATATGGCATTTGTTATTATTACGGGAATGAAATAGAGCGCTACTATTGTTATTAAGTAATAATGTCAATGAACGATGAGCTTTTGATGATTTTTTAATCAACGATAATGAAATATTATTTTTGGTATGGAATTTTCAAGCGAGTTTTGTTGCAAGAATTACAAAGAGAGCAATATTTTTTTTTTAAAATTGAATTGGCATAAATTCATCTTTTATTAAACAGGCTGAATAGAATGACAAATTAAAAAGAAATCCCGACGGATCTGTCAAAACAATTGGCGCCAAAACGTTCCGTCCAATTAAAATGCAGCGTGATCATCCCCACATTCGATTGTTCGAAAATTGAATTTTAATCACCGATTCTTTCCTTACAATGGCGGATTCTGAGGAATGCCAAAAAATAGGGAAAATGGCGAAAATTGCTTTCGTTCAGAAATGGGTTCGATTTATTCGGGATTGAAAGGAGCGAAGAGCAATTATCTCGAGTATCTTTTGAGTTCAAATTAAGTGAAAAAACTTAGGCGCGTTTTTCGCTTGTTAGGGCGGAGGTCAAAGAAGACGAATTTCTTTGGCTATACTTTTCATTGAAGGGTGACTCTGGTATTATTGTTTATGATTTTTTAAATCACTCTCTTTTAAGTAAAATGTTTGGCAATATTTTTTTTACTGGCAATTATTATAACACATCCATCGAGGCAGACATATCAACGCAGTTAAACAAGAATACATCAAAACCTTACATATCCACGTAGCCAAAACATCAGATTCCAGGGCTGTCAAAGCTTGAAACCAAAAAAAAAACTAGCTCCATCCATTCGTTAGAAACCGGCCAGTGTTAGGAGATATGTATTATGTTATTATAGGCATCAAAAGTTGCTTCAGCCGCCGGTTAACGGGAACGTGCCATACCGCTCCGGACTGGTTGCAACCTACCTACGTGTACCTACCTATACCTGTCCACCTACCTGTACAGAGAGCAGAGCGAGCTTTGCGTATGGCCTGGACGCAATCGGTATTTGAACATTAAAAAATTGTAACAACTTAACGTTGCTAACTCACTCACATTTAATTAATTAATTAAATTATTAGTTCCCTCGGTAGTCGAAATTCAATTATGGAATATGAATTTGATTACATTTTTTTAATGGTAAGGTGCTGAACTGTTTTCCTTTGTCTATATATTGATATTTATGTACAGTTCAGAATTTGTATAAAAAATGAGAGTAGCTAGGTATTAATTACGATTTAAAAACACAAAACTTTATCGCTACATTAATATTTGCTAATAATAATCGGTAAAAAATTCGACTTAATTTTAACTCTGTATTATTGCTTTTTACTTGTCAATTTTACTAATTTTCTCCTAATTACAAACTGAGGTATACATACATACATTACCATAAAATTTTGTTCACGTATTTAAAATATAATAATTGACTGAATAGGTATGCATTCTATGCAATTTCAACTAAAAAAAACATTTGTATTACTTATAACCCGTTCCATATTCGAATTTTAAAACAGTTGCTTAATATATGACAAGTTCCAAATTCAAATTTAAATATTTAAAACGTGTCTTACCGAATGATAATATGTCGGTTTCAGCATTCATAGGCTCAAAGTGAAAACCGTGTAATGTGTAATACAAGGCTAAGATACATTCCGTTAGAAGTGTAACGCAGTTCGGTTGCGTGCCGTCTTGACCTTTGGGACGAGGGTTAACTTGTTTATGGCTAAATACCACTGGCAACCACACCTCGATTTGTCTATGCGTCGAAATTTCAGATAATGAACTTAATAATGTGCAATTAATAAATTATTGACGTTTATTGCGTACTGGCCTTTTTTAATTTTCTATCGTATATCCAACGGGCTTAGTAAAACCAAAACCATAACGGTTAATAGGTAAACCAATTAAGTACAATGTTTTTGGTTAAAGGAAATCGAGTATAATGCATTGCACGTTTAAAACAATTAGTACGTTTAATAAGAAAAGTAACAACCTACAAAACGACAGAAGCCGGTAAATGAAATTATAATTATAAAACATAATTTTTGATTAAGGAAAACAAGTAATTTAATGCTATTTTTAACCACATTTTAAAATCATGGAAAAGCGACGCGTGCAATTTAGCAACCATTTTTAGTAATTCGAAATTTAAAAATGTGTCCGTTGTGGTCCCCTATTTTTTTCCTCCGTATTAACAATTCGCATGTCACAATAACGGCTGAATACATTAAATCCATTGTCTTTTCGCTCGCTTCGTAATTAAATTAAAAAGTAAGAGGAACAACACGCAATCCTATTCTTTGTTGCTAATTAAAGAAACGGCTTTGGAAGAATGAGAGCGCGCTAAGTAGCAAGTTGGGAGTTTGAAAAAAGAAATAAAAAGATTTCACGCAGGCCGCGGTTTCACCACTGCGAAATGTCGAACGATAATCGCTAAACAATTAATATGTAAATTGATTTAACTTCTAATTAGGTAATAATAAAATCCTGTCAAGAATAAATGTCATGTTAAGCAAAGCTCGGTGGATTTATAGATGACCGCAGTTAAAAAAAAATATTCTCCGTGAGTTGATGTTGAATACTATAATTATGGTACAATCACGCCAAGTCCTCCGATCGGGGTAGCCAGAAAGAGCAGAGAATCAATTCGCTTTTTCTACTTTTATCACGCTCTTCATACATAAACGCCTGTTTCGGTGTGACTGCTCCTTCAGCGAAATGAATATTAATGTTGAGCTAGTTGAACATAGTTGAGCATTCATTTATGTTGAAATGGTCTCAGTTTTTGGATATTGTCTGTTAAGAGTGTTGAAGATTTCATTCGTTCTTACGTTCAATATCGTTCATACTTTTTTATCGCATGTCGGCCATAGCTGCGAATAGAACGCGCGGCTTAAAGGAATAGCATTCGCGTGACGGTTTTTAGATATTTCGTTATTTTGTATACGGTTTTATTTCGTTTCGTTTACGGTTTTGCTATATTTCGACAATGACAAAGTAAGGTAATGAAAGGCTATTACGGTTTTTCATTTTTAAACCGCTTTCTCCTTCGCTGACATTCTAATTTGATGTTCGTTTAATAATTGGACAAAATATTTGATAAAAAAATTTGAAGACTTACAATATAGTTTACTGACGTAAATGTATGACCTTTAAAACTACATTTCCATATCAGAATGTCAGTTAAGCCCTTTCGTGGACTAGCGTTTTAAGTGCCCAAGATCCCCGATTCCCGCTCCGCACCTGTTAGGATCAGATGTTTCGAAAATCCGGTAAAAAATCACAACACTATTGATGACCGTGTTCCGGTTTCTTTTTCGGTAAAACGACTTCAAAAAACCGTACCATCTGTTGTTCTTTATTAGATCCGCTGCTAATTTGAATGTAATGTTTATGGTGTGGAATGTTCGAGATGGTAACGCTAATAGGATTTTTAACGTGCGCTCACAAAAACATTCAAATTTTAAATTCATATATGGAATTGTTTTGAAGTGAGTGAATTGGCAAAATAAAAGCTTGAAATTTTAATAAGTAGCTACTGGGAACTATTTACTTGATAATCTAAAAACATATATTTTTTTTTGCGAAACAAGTTCATTTGAGAGAAAATAGGAAATGTTTTATAATTTGTAACAAGCAGATGACTTTTTAATTGGATAGTGCATTGACTAAGCTCTCGTAATTCTAAGAACGTACCTAACACATTTATTATGATGTAAACACTCGTAATTTTTAGCAAATTCCATAGCATAATACAGAAATAACGGAGTACTTTGTATAAAAAGTCAGTTTATGTAAAAAATGTACGTTTGCACGGCTATATCAAAGCAGGAAACCTGTTTTTCTCATATTGTCTCAACGTCCATTGTACACGGCTGATTGTTATGTTAAACCGCCATCTTTGTTTTACAAATGGCGTCCTCGATGTATTGAGAGAAAAAAGGAAGCACTCAGTGTGCGAAGTGTTGGTTTCATAACATATTTGTATGTTTATTTACATGGAAAATAAGTGGCAAAAATAGTAGATTATTACATCATAATTATGGTCTACCTAGTTTTGCTAATAAGAAAGCAATTAAAAGTATTATTTATCTGTAATCTTCTGACTCTCCTATATTTCTTTCTAACTATCCTAAATATATAGACCGAAAATTTAATGCAGTTAAAATTTAATCTTGTTTTATTGTGAGATGAGATTTTGGTAGTCTGCTTTTAATGAGTGTTTGGTGAACCTTGCAGTTTAGTTATAACTGAAGAATATTTAACCCTAAAATTTGTGTTATCGACAAAAAAGTTTGACGACTATAGATTCATAAAACAATGGGACTCAAGAAATCCAACCCTAAAATGAAACATATGGTAGAACAAAAGTCGAGCGCCCGGTCCCGAAGACCCGTGAAGAATAAAAACAAAGCACTGTATAATTAACATCATTAATTAATTTTATTCTTTGTTACAATTAAATGAAACAACTTGTCCCTTTTCTGCATCGCAATTCCTTTCATTTTTTTTTTCTAATTAAAGGTAATTAATCATTATTGCTACACGGCTTCCGCTATTGTTTAACACTACAAATGCTTTTTATTACGCAATTATGACTTATCCAATGTATTGTTTGTTATCTTTTGTTGACGTGACAATTGTAGTTATTGCTGTAATTAATAACAATTTGTAAAAAATATTTCTGACAAATGCATTAGGTATAGTTATATATTCATATCACTGTTTAAATTATTATACCTACACCCTAAATAGCCACTACATTTTACCTCGTAGGTATATATTAGTACTGTTGCGGTTTATTGTTGGTTTTTTTAATTATGTAATCGGTAACGGTAAGCATGTAGGTAGGATACCATTAAGCCAAATTGGCCAAAACGCGTCGTCGAGTAGTTACTCTACGATCTCCTCAATCATAAGATTTCAATTAAAATCAATGTCTTTCTTAAACAAAGCGTTTTAAAATAGCGCTTTATTTTTTATTAAACACGTCCGAACAAGTCTCAAACAATATTGTAATAACGTGTATTTAAATTTCATCATCCGAATAAAAGCGAGCTCGGTTGTTCGCGAACGCTTTTTAAAAGTTTCAATAAGGAATTCTGTAACTGTAAAGGTGAACGTTTCGAACGTAAGGAACTGTAAAGGTGAACGTTACAAACGTAACTTTGAATGAAGAATGTCATTGAGCGAAATCGTAAAAATTCGCTCGTTCCGAATTCAAATTGAAATTGTTCGAGAACAAAAAAGCCGAGACAATTAAAAGAGGGCGCAGTAAGTCCGATTTAATAACCAATCGTCGACACCTTAATGGTGGCTGCGGGCGGTGCGGCTGCGATCTGCGGCTGCGGCTGCGGCTGGTGCGATCAAAACAAAAAACGAGCTACCGGTTGCTGCGAGCATCGTAAACTGGTAAAAACCAATATGGTAAGAACTGTTGCTAAAGCTCTTTGAGGCGGTTAGTTAGTTAAGCCAGTGAACTTGGAATGAGCACTCGCTAGAAACTGTGCTTTTCCCAGCGTTTGTCATAGTATTTATAGAGGTGAAACTGATGCTGCTATGGTGGTACTATCGTTAGATCCTTCACCTTGATAGTACCTGTTGTATACTCCGTCATAGTTCTAAGTCAAGCTGTTGAACGTTTTTAACTGGATTTGAAGGTTTCCAACTAAGTTCAAACTGACAGAAATGATTCATAATTTTGACAGGTCAGTAGAGTATTAATCATTTACATCATTAAAAGAGCATTGTATACATCCTAATATATTATAACTGGCCTAAATTATATTAAACATTGATTTGAAACAATGATAACATCAAAGCATCACGGAGTGTAAGCGCGTGAGCCGCAGCCGCAAGCCGCTAGCCGCAGCGGCCGATAGGCGAAGTACCTTAAGAAAAAATACAGAAGACGGTCCCTTCGTATAATTTCCTAATCACCGGGCCGAACGTCCGGTTCCGGCGCAAAAAACTCAGATACGACCTTCGGGAGCGTCTCGTCAAATTTCGATTTATATGGATGGGAACGAGCGGTTATTATTATTGTTCCTTATCATTCGTTCAATGAGCAGATATTTTATTCGAACTGTCATTGTACATTGTAGAATTGATGTTTAATTCTATTTTGTTAATGTAAATTCGAATTATTTTAAAAAAATATGTGCAACAAATTAAAATAAATTTTTTATTTTGCATAGCTTTGTGAACTTTCGGAAAACTTACAAACAAAGTAAGTATCGGAAACAATTTTGAAGTATAATACAATTTGACATTTTTTTAATAGGAGCAAAAACGATTTCTTTTTAATATTCGCGTATTAACAGAAATACTTTAACACTTAATTGTGTAGCGTGTGAGGTAACCTCCATGAATCTTACATCCTCCAGTATATGCTTTTAGGAAATTTTTCAGTCTTCAAAATCCTTTATGGATTCATCGGTGACCATGAGGTACCTACTCGCTTCATTACAGTAGGATTACTCGCTTCATTGCACGCACAATATAATCGTGATTTCTGATGTAATTTAAAAAATATATATGCAGTAGGTACGTATCCATAGAAATCGAATGGCAGATGATGTCAATATTTACTTGGGGAAAGAAGGCGGCAAAAAATAAATTAGGCGAAAGCTCATTTCGTCTCAAAAATCCTGCAACATCTGGCCCCGGGGCCATTACTGCGCAGTCCTAAATGGGACTAAGGTTTAGGGTGGCGATAGGTATTCCATTCGGGGCCATCGTTGATTGAATTGCAAAATGGCGGCGATGGGTTATTGAAATCAGTGCATTGATTGATTGGAAAACTAATTAATAATTGAAAAAAAAATTGTTTTTTTCTACATTTATAAGTTTTTGGCGCAAATACAATTTTTATATTCACGTAACAACTAGATAATTGTTTATAATTATCGAATTTTAAATAGAATTAACTTTTGCTACGTATTTTTGTAGAAAACTTCCAAAAATATACACAACAGTGGAATAGGTGGTTCCAATTTTAAAACAAGTCGGTAAAAGTATCCAAACGCCAGTCAGTATTGTTTATGTTGTTCAGAGTTCCGTTCTTCCGTTCAATTTTCCGAATTCTGACGGTTGGTATTTATTAAATTTTTCCAAACTTTTCCGTTTCCAGTATCACTTGAAATTAATTGAAAGATAACTCGAGGGTAGTGAGATTCTTTCCTGCCGCCGAACGCAAGGGTTATGGGTTTGGTTTATTTTTAATTAACCGTTATTTCGAAAACAATTGTCGACGGCCCTCGAGTCTTTTTTTGGAAGGTATTTTTTAAATGCGGTCTCGTCTATGGCCTTGACACCGGTTAGTTCCTCAATCAAAATTAATTTATTCATAAATGTTTGAAAATTTAATTTTTTCATCTCAATTGTTATTCACCTGGCGTAAAAATAATTTTTCATGACTGTTTATAAAAATTGACGAATTTAGAATTGAGTACAATCAAAAATTATACCTATAATACAAGGATAGGATATGAAAAGCATGCAAGGATATTATTATGTTAACACTTTATTTGCAATTTAGTAGAGCCCCACTGTTGGGACTGGTCTCTGTTTCAATTACAGAAAGCCCGGAACATGCTCCAGCATGCAGCTCCAGATACTTGACAATGTGTAATTAATGTTACTTTAATTAACGCTAGTCAATAAGTAATATCAAAGTCAAATTTAACTAAAACAGTTGTAAGGTGTGCTAATGAATCACTGTTATTAGAAAAATTAATTGAATTTAAATTGTATGGATTATAAGTTAATGAAATAAAACATTTTAATTTGAATATTATGTATGAATACCATTTACATCTACATAAAAACATACCATTGGTAACACAGAACAGAACAATCTTACTCTGTGAAAACAATTAATTATTTTTATTGAATCATTAACATCATACATGTAATACAAAGGCGTATCCCAAACATTACATGTGTTAAGATATTGTCTACATATATTTATAAAGGTATTAAAACTAGCGAAGAATAGGTCGAGATCAGCTAGCTGAGTGTGTTGGAATTATTATATAATCGATCCAATTAGAATATCATCACGCGCTGTCCCGAATTACGTTGACAGAGAGCACCGATCCTTACAGACCATTGCTTCTCCATTTATAACTCTTTTCAAATATTTCTTTAATGAAACCCTTAAATTCGTATATCGAAAAGTTCCGTACTCCATAACGCGGGTGACCATATCTTTGTGTTAACTCGCAAGGACATGTCCAAACAGCGTCCCGGAGGCACCGACGCGGACTAATTTCAAAGCAAACACAGTCAAATCAAATAAAAGCCGATCGCGCGAAACAACCTTTTTTCCATCTCAACTTCTGTAAATAGCCTTCTTTTACAACGACTGGCGCATTTTGATCGTAGCATTATAATCTAGTTATACATATAATAAAACTGTAGAAGATTTCAATTCTGTACATTGAATAAAAACTAAAAAAAAATACCCCTAGGGGTCCTCGTACAAGTAACACAAGCCAAAAAAAACATTTTGAAATTTTTGTCTGTCTGTCTTTTTTCCAACTTTCACGGTAAAACTACTGGACGGATTTTGATTAAACTTTTTTTATTATATAACTTTTAGTCCTCGGCAACACATAGGCTATAATTTATTTATGGATACTCCAAATTCTGCCCAAAGTCACTATTCCACGTGGACGAAGTCGCGGGCAAAACCTAGTAATTAATATGCTTGTTTGGCGACGACTTAAAGTTACTAAATATACCTATTTAGATTAATTTAAGAACTTAATTGTTAAGATTAAATAAAAAAGATTTATAATTTTTTGCTTTCAGTTTTTTTTCGGTTTAATTTTTTGTTAAAAGGTTTTTATCGAAATCGTTATACAAATCGATGCTCCTAAAGCTCGGTACGATTTTTCTTACTATTTGACACGTTTAAGTAAATTAAAATAAGCAATTGTAATTATATGTAGTAATAATAGTATTTGTTTATTTTTTAACTATTGTCTAGTTAAATTAAAACATATTTAATGCATTGCATAATATTGTTTTTTATCATATTTACTTACCTACTCTTGAATTAATTTACCTTAATTCATTGATCTACATAAATTTTTCAATAATAATAAACACAAATTAGAGTAGCCGATTCCTTAAAGTATCAACACGTCTCAGCTGCTCTACACTCCGCCCTCTTTTCTGGAGGGTGGCAAAGACGACCCGAATAAAAAAAAAACGACAAAAACACAACGAAGGGACTGTTGGACCAATCATGAAAATTACTAAATGTACCGTGGCTCGCTCATTTCTTTATCTATCTATTAAAACGCTATTTCAACATACAAAATAACTTTAAATAGGCTCACCACCTATTCCGTTTGGGACTTAAACGTAACTGGTAAAATGTGGGGGTGTACTACACTCCTCTGCGTACCCCTTCGGGATTACAGGCGTGAGGTTACGTTAAAATAACTTTAATTCTATTACAAAATACAATTCTTTATTATCAGAAGAGAATAGAATAATAGCAATAATAATAATAACTGGGGACCATTTCACACGCGGCTATCTGATTCCAAATTAGGCGATTGAATGCCCGCGTTGTGGTGCCTGGACAGCTGATAAACATATATACCTATATGCATACAATATGATACTTATATAAATATGTATGTGTTTAGATTTTAAGTTCAAAACGGAACAGACAGATGCTCACGTCTATAACATCTATACTAATAATATTAAGCTGAAGAGTTTGTTTGATTGTTTGAACGCGCTAATCTCAGGAAATATTGGTCCGAT
>DWUN01004773.1:0-10445 GCA_018249975.1 Passova gellias | reverse complement strand
ATAGGGGACATATATAGAAGAATTTTCAGCTTTTATAAAATAACGAAGGTCTGGGAGTCGCGGGCTCTTAGACCAACATGCATTATTCGTTTGTCTATTCATCCTGAAGCTTTGTTGAAATTGAAACGTGATGTGATAACAGTAATGTTTTCAGTACTCTTACACACATGTTTCACTATACGTCGAAAGAATGAGGCGGTCAACTCTATCATTACGGACAACCTTTGGAAGTTTCACAGTAAAATAAAAAAATAATACAAACAGACAATAGTGTTTATTTTCCACATGAGTAAGTTACCACAGAGACTATTGAATCAATCAATTACAGTTCTAACAAATATCTTTCGCCTCGTCTACTGCCATCATGCATGCTCGTCCATTAGAAATACTCTTGACCTGGCCTCCTTTTTGGTATCTCCCCTAATTGATCAAAGTAACAATTGCTTTATAAATCCTTCCTGTAATCCAACTATCATTGTCCATACTCACTTCAGTAAGACAATAACCGTTAACATGTGGTTACTAAGTTAATAGGTAGGTATGTGATGGTTTATACAGCGGCCGCGGAACTGTATATACAGTGTAGTACACAGAAATAATGGAGGAGCGAGTCACCATGGGATAATTGAGTCAATTGTTGCCAGTTTTAAGAATGCGCACACTGTTTTGAGCACTGTATCGTAAACTGTGCTTGTACTGTGTATAATGCAGAAGTGCAAATGGATTTCTAATTATCAGAAAATATTACACAAAATAAAAATAAAATAACACGAAATTACAGCGACTATAAACAACACTATTCTTTCATATTAATGTAATATATAGTGTCTAGACCATGTAACGGTTGTTTAACCAAGCATAAAGAAAAAACAGGCACAAACAGAAAGCTTTGCTGTACATAATTCAAAGACAGGCCAAATGGCCTGCCCTTTGCCTCTTCTCGAAAGATGAAGACTAATTATTGGGTTAATATCTATCGAAAGGTGATATAATAACGATCAATAATATCCTAAGTAATAACAAAATTGCAAGAGAGAGACAGAGAGGGAGATAGAGGTTGTGTATGAAGTATCGCCGCATATCGCTACACGTGCTCGCATAACTTTATAACGAGACAAGCCGGCCTTGAATGCAGTGGACATGCGATATTCGTTGTGGTCTTAATATAAGGACGACGCGGGTTCTCGTCGACCTATATACACAAACCGGGATATATAGAAGCGTCTAGAAAAACCCAGTTACCTATATCGTGGGCTATGAGTCAGTGCGCGACTGCGCGAAGGGTATTGCAATATTTAAGTGCAAGGGACCGGTTTGCTAGCCTACATTGTTTTAAAATAGGTCTAGTTTTATTGTTTGTATCAATTTGTCGTGCTAATGAAATGCGAATCCCTTGATATTCTTATACGAGAACAAGTTTTAAAATTATTGGTTCGAGACTTTATTTTCTTTTTAAATAATTTTACAATTCACTTGCAGAAAAATTAAACAGAGAAGGGTAAGTTTTCTATGCCAATTAGTCTAGTTGTTTATAAGAATGTATTATAAAGTGTGTATATTAATGTAATATTAGTATGGAGTACGAATATCATTATACATTATTATTTCGAAACTAAATTGTGAGTCCGAAAAAATTATCATTCATATAATATAGTATCTAACAATGAATATTATATATTGCCAATAGATGTGACATATAATATTAAGCTTAATATGTTGCAAAATGCGGTGTTATCACTGAATGGTGATCTCTCCGAGGCAACCTTGGGTAGAAATGAAACAACAGAGACAAATAAGGAAAACTGCGTAACCAATACTCATTAGATACAACATGATGTTTATACCAAAAGCGGTGAAATGACCGGGTTTTCCAATTCGCTTTCGGAAATAAACGACGCTGTGCCTATATTTGCATCGAATTACATCGATTTGCTTGTACCTCCCTGTTCTGAATTAAAGGACAAATTACGAGTACTTATAAGTACCTACATATTTAGAGATTTATATGTGTAATTTATCAGTTCTCTGGTTAGCATTGCACTGTCTCTACCTAGATTGAGAGCAGGCGATCGTGTGAATATTTAAGTCACGAGTGAGTGAATTATTATAACATGTTTTCAATTTTTCGAACTTCGAACGTCAGTAAGTATGGTAACCCTTGCAGCATAATCGCAATACCATTGATATTATTATTAAAGCGCATTCACGCATCAAAAAGCCTCCCCGTGTTATCCATAACGAGTTCTATAAACAGTTTTTTATATAACGCGGAGTTCACGGTGTGTTCGTCCACAGAGAGCGTTCGCAGCGCTAACGGCCCGCGCCGTGTTGCTAAGCCCGCCAAGGTCGGCGCGGCCCTGGCCGTGGCAATGCGACTGCAGTCGACTGACGACGTGCCGGCTATATAACATTTCAGATGCAATTCATTACGTAAACCACTGCTCGATAAGTACCTGGTCCGTTTGCTCTATGTACAGAACTGTCGATACAAAAATCAAGGAGACGATAAATGACACATACACACATACTTGTATTAATAAAAAAATCGAATTTCAAATATTTAAATAATTCTGACATCCTAACACAGATTATACATACTAAAATGAACAATGGATACGTTAGTTGAATATTGGTAGTAATAATTAAAGAAAGAGGTGTAACACGAAACTGCCATAAAATAGGCAATAACTATGAAAACGTCAAACCCAGTAAAACGGAGTTAACATCATAAATAACTATATTTTTATTACATTTTAATTCAAATTTGAACATATAAATTGACTCGTATTCACTTCATAAATAATGCTTTGCATAATGCGCATGTGGAACGTCTTGTTGCTAGGCGCGCCGAGCCGCCAAGGTCGCCGCGACCCTCGCCCTGCCAGTGAAACTGCAAGCGTGTGGCGTTTAGAGCGCACTTCTTTATTCACTAACAAAAATGTTGGCGAAGTCTAATAAAACGTAGTTAATGCAATGAAACGGAATGATGACTTTATTGCTTTATAGCTACGATTTAACAAATGCGCCACTGGAGAAGCACGGTAGAGTTTGCACCGCACTGCAGGAAATTACACAGTTTCAATGTATTTTTAGACTAAAATGTTTGAAAATTACATAGATCCTAACAACTTATCAGATCTGGAGCTGACTATGACAGTCGACCACGCGTCAACGAAACACTCGTTTTACGTACATAAGAAAAGGTAACCTACGACTGTTTATGAGCATAAAAGGTTGACTAATAATAGACAATTGAGGCCTTGATAAAATTCGCGTGACCTAAAATAAACTTTACATTTACTATATGATTTGAATACGCATAATCGCGTGTCAACACCGCGATACCGCGGAAAAATGCAAAAGAATACTAGTGGTTCGCAAAAAATATATTGTACTCATTCACAATATTCAATTGTCCTTCTGTTAGTAAACAGGGAAGTGAATACACCTGGTTGTTCCACTTAAAGTATCTAAGACTTAGACTATCTAAGCTATCTGTATATACAACTTTACTGTGCAAACAGACAACGGGTCAAGAACCTCATATCGAATTAATCTCATGTTTTATTGCCTCGATAATAATCAAATGCCGGTTACTGCGAGGCGGTCGCCGATTCAAAGATGAAATCGCGAAGGACGTCTTGCAAGTTGCAATTTGTAGTCGGTAACATTTAAACCCGTGTATGAAGATTGCAGTTGATAGTTAACGATAACGTTGGTTCAAGATTTTTTTTAATTAAATTACAATAAAAATAAACAGCGGTAAGGTTCAAATCTTGCACGCACTTCTTACTTTATAAGTTACGTGCGTAATAAAATGCCATAAGGGGAAAGTCAAGTACTCGTATAATAAAAGAAATACAACGCCTTAGAGTTTCCAGAATGTTCTCAGATATGAAAATGTTCCTTAAGATGTGTGAAATCGCCCTGCACTTATCAGCGCCTGAGATTACGGCCTTAAATCTTAGACAATTTCATTTGCAATTGAAAATTAACATCTAATGCATAGTAATATTATCAATTGCAATCAAGGAAGTAAAGCGTCAAATCAAGATAGAATCCAGTGATAAAATCCTTCAATCATATTTTATCTATACTAGACCTACATATAACTGGAACATGGAATCAGATTGACGCAAACTGGGATCTGCAATTGGGCTACACCTTGACCCAGCCGTTCCGACCTAGTTATGACCGAGGACCTCGTTCTGACCCAATAAAGTATTGGCTACTGCAGAGGATATTACGTAAAAACGGCTATTATTTCACTATGATTTTTCAAAAAGGCTTACGTACATAATATTTATATAATAGATGTGAGCATTATTGTATTACGAAATATTTTTTTATGCATATATGCGTATGCGAATTAATTTTCAATAGTGGATGTAATATACATACAGGCATTTATGAATTTTCTTTTAGGTACGGCAAATTGCAAAGCAGCTGCCCATGAAACGATCGTACCAACACGTGCCTCGCTGCATACACTTTGGCACAAGTTATTCATTTATTACTGTCTGTCACTCTGGCACCACGTGTTAGAAATATGTAAATGATTGCATACAATGTGTGTTTGGCTGTTAACACTTTACGTCGCCCATACTTGAAGTTTAGGTAGTTCTACAATGTTGTCATATGGTGTCATTATACGACAAAATACACCACTACAATTATTTCCATATTTTAGAGAAAAGGCATTAAAACAATTATCACTAAAGATTACATATACGAGTATGGTTCAAAGTAGTTTCACATCAACAGAGATTATAATCACGCTGGCATGCGACTAATTTAATTAAGGACCATATTATACTGTTATAAATAAATTAGTAAATTCAGTCGGTGCTGTGATTTTAGTTTGTCCAGTAGCTCCTTACTATGGGTGATATTATTTTTGTTATTTTTGATCAAACTTTGTCTGTTAATCTGTAGTTCACTATTTTCCTGAGCAGCCGACAAAAAAAACGATTGCTACAGCGATACACGAAAATGAAAATTTCCATACAAACGGAGTGGGTTTGGTGAATAAATGTTTAAATTTACCGTCAACAGTATGTGAAAACATTGCCTAATAAATATACGATAACTTTCAACAGATACAATTTATTATTTGTGATCCAATGAGTAAATCGTATATCTGCGTCAACCTTGCTACCTATGCCTACAAATGTGTGTATTATGAGGTATAAATAAAGTATAAAGTTGTACGTATACTAAGAGCTAGAGAGTACTCCGTACACTTGTAAGTGGAATAATAGCTATTGTGTACATTCCGGTAGTGTTATCAAATCGGGTACAATGTTATAAAATTTGATTTAAAGAATTAAAAACATAATTGGCAGCTTGTTACCACACTTAAAGCGTGATTTAATTGCTTTGGTTTGGTTGATACATAACCAAATATATATTAATTAAAAAATTGTAACATATTCAAAAAAAAATATCTTAATAAATGCTGTACATTATTAATAAATAAAACTTCCATCCGACGAATTTATATTTCACACTATAAACTACATAGTTTTAAGTTATTAATATATTTTAGTACGTCTCTCGGTACACCGTCATCCTAACGTCGTAAATGGGCGGCCATGTTGTCCGCCATATTGGCGTATACGTCAACGTGACGTGCCGTCAGCTGATATTGTTGAAGCGCGTCCATCCATGTTTACACTTTACACTCAGATGTACGGATTCGTGTACAGAGGTTCAAGGTCTGTTCACAATTAGTTTTAAGCCTTAAGTTGATATGAAGTTGAGAAGAGACTATTAATAAAAATGCCGAGTAAATTTAATTTACAAATAAAAGAAGCATAAAATACACACACTACATATTAAACAAAGTACACAAAATGTATTATAAACATTAAACAATAAGTACAAAATTATTTAAGGAAGTTTTATTTCATAACTATCAAAGAATATATATATTCTTCGATATTGATTCTTCGATGTATGAGATTGAATGAACATAAACGATACGAACGAATCCAACGAAAAACAATGACATGTATTTGCCTACGGCTAATCCGGTTTTAATTCTGATGGCGCACAGTAGCTATGATAATAAATAAATCGCGAAGTGATACCTATTTGCTTGGAGCGCAATGTGTACAAAAACTTGAAATATTCTGATAGGGCGTTAGCTTATTAACGCCTAAAATACAGTACCGTGTGACTACTCAGTAATAATACATTGATTATAGTTATGGCCAAAATACAGATGAAATGTGTTAGATTCGTCTTTATCAATAATAATTGCAATAAATTAAGGGATTTTCTTAAGTTCACTGAAACAATACTATTAATTTAATAACTAATTTTAGTATCCCAGTGAATAGACATTCAAATAAAATAAATACGCGATTTTTACTTACTAAGATAAGTTAGTACTTAACTATTTAAATAACACTAAATAATTATTTTCAAACTATTACTAAGCCATCATACTATTTCTTTTTCAAATCCGTTTTGTTAATCTGTACTTAACTTCAATTAGTTCCGTCAAATTCCGAGAGCAAGGAAGACTGCCGACTCATTGCATCGCCGCGACAAGACCCCACAATTAATACATCGCCATCGGATCTATATTTTAAGATAAGAGACGTTGAATATTATTTATCTATACTTATCTACTTAAAAATGATGGGTTTTTGAACATTTCAATAAAATTTGAAAAGCATATAATATATACATAATATGTATACATATATATATACTTTTTTTAATAATTTTAAAGGCGTATTGCAACCGAAGCAAATATTGCCGCATACCGGCAAGGATTAAAAAAAAAGATACAAGTGGTGACAGAAAAAAAGAAGTGGGTGGGGGAATATGTGAGGTGGGAGCGGGAGACAGAGGGGGGAGCGGGAGACAGAGGGGGGAACTTTCCCGCCGACGTCACCCCGGACAGCAAAACGGTAGCTATTGATACGTTATTGTTGAAATAAAAAACACTCGGCAACAGTTTTTTATACGATGGAATAGATGATATGGTCGGCAACTACATTATTGTGTTCCGTACGTAATTGTTATTCAGGCTGCGCGGCCGAGTTCAAGGTCTATGTTGGAGATGTTTATTTTAATTTTAAACGCCCGTAAAAGGGTCTTGTAGCTCTTTTGAAGCCGGTTTAAATGATTTTAATGCAAATATTGCGATTTACAATTATGTTTCTTCTTGTTATATGTGAGTTTCATTGTAAAACAAATATGTCCCCACATCACTGCAACGAATGTTTGAGAATGGTACGCGCTTGTTCAAGGTGGATTTTCGATTGTGGTACTATGCAGCCAATGAATCTATTGAAATTTCAGTGAATGCCAAAAGTTTACTAGTTTATTATGTAATTAATAAAAAAGGGGATTGATTGCTTTATGGGCTGTGACATTTTTCATTCCCCTAAAAAATAAATTGTCAATAAATGACTGATTTGTTTACTGATTATTATTATATTACACCATACAATGCACGTATCTCATTATGTGTTTGGTTTGTACGTGTATTATTGTGGGTGCATTGATTACAAAAAAATTATATTTCTTTCTAAAATCTCCCAAAGTTGTAATTGAAGATTTGTTGTTATATAATAAGAAATATTAAACAAGATATTTAATACAAGTATTCTGTTTAAATCCAGTAACGTATAATCTGGATCATAAATGTAGATATTAATATGATATAGAGCGAAACTGACCCAATTAATGTTGATCAAACATGCCGCTACTTTCGTTCGTTGTTACAAACTTGCTTTATATCTTCTTGAAACATTTAATATATAAATAGGTATATTAGATGCATCGCGAGCGTTCTATTGACTAACTCAAATTTCCTTATTTAATATAAATAGCCTCTTTTACGTTACTGTTACGATTTGAAATCTTCAACTAACAATTCCTTTCTAACATGTTCATTACTTTTTTTATCTTCATTATGAATATGTTAGAAAACAATTAAAATATGAGTAGCTCATATATCCACAATAATAAAATAAAGGAAGTATCTAATATTAATTAACCAAGATTGTGAAATTGATTGTGAAATATTGAAGCAATGATATACTGACCACTACAAATTATTTCAAGTTATTGCAAGGGTGGTAATGCGGCTAGAAAAACCCAAAGACCTATGATGTAAATTTAAAAAGACAAATAAAATCACATTTTCGCTATGAATTACGGAAATGAATGAGTTCTTATCAGTTACGATGAAAGTTTGCACTAAGATTAATATTGCGCGTCTAATACATATTATAGCAGAATTTAATGCCTCTGTCCACAAAGACGATTACGTAATACAACACAGGATATACGCTAATATAGTAGGGCTGCTATATTTTTATTTTTAGTAATTTAATTCCATCTCATTCGATGAGTAAAAAACTTTTTCGTCATGGATATGAAGTCTAATGAAATAAAAAAATTCGTACTATGAATTGTTGATATTCTCACGTTGTTTTTGTAATGATTCATTTTGATAATATGGGTACTGCTGCAGCCCACTCATAATCTGAAGATCTAAATATTCTTCTTTCAACGTCGCAAAGAATAAATTTCAGCTCGGATCATCTTTCCAATTTCAATTCACAAGCTGATCAATATTCATGACTGACATTAAGTGTCATATTTATCGTCAATAACTTACTTATGTGTACAAGACGATACGTGTTATGTGTAGCTGTGTTATCCACCATTGATCGACGGCGGCCCTATACAAGTGGGAGGAAGCGAAACGTCCAAGTTACAAGTGATCATTCGCGCCGGCCAGCCTCCGTTGGAATCACCCGCTCGCCTTGAACTTGCGAGTTCGACATTTTTTGCCAACTCTACAACAGGATACGTCGCACCAGTCTCTAGGCCCTTAGTGGTTTCTTGATGCCCTTGATGCCTGTTAGAAATTTCGGCAGCCATGTTGCTTTTTTATTCCCTCCTTAATCCTCGTCGAAATACAATGGACGCCGATTCCAGTACGGAGTTATAGCGAAGACAGGTATTTTACAGCTTTCGTGACAAATAAAACGATTAATCCGCAATAACGGTACAGAGATATTAATAAATGTATACTTAATGAATGATTTTACAATGGATATGAAATGATATAACAGCAAACCAATGATAATAATAACTATTCCGTTCTAGACAGCTTGTGTAGTATACCTACCTACATTGGTAAGAATGTAGATATCAATGCTATGCCATTAGTTATTTGCGAAACAGTGATAAGAGAGGGCTTCACATGATTTAAAATGACGGTGGCACGTTAGATCTTAATAGGAGTTGTGCATGTAGACACGTCCGAGTCTAGAACAAATATGAATAGTCTTGCGGCTTAAGTGACGGTCACGTTTTCCTTAAAACACGTCACTTAACACTGATATAACCGTCCACTAAATAATTCATAACTACTCGCGTTTCTCTTATTCTTCTAAATATAACAAAATTGCTACTAAAGTATCTACATCTCCAATTATAAGAATAGTATAAAAACACTTACCGGCTCGAACGTTTCCTGCAAGCGATCATTGCATAACGATTGCTCGGAGTGGGTCCGGCGCGCGTCGTCAGCGAAATGCACATGGTGTAGTCCGAAGGAATTCCAACCCGACGCGGCACAATTGGCCGGCGAGGCCGCACGCGCATGCGGGTCACAACGAGTCACCTGAAAAAGCCAGAATAATTTCAGTGAAGCCGTAATTTAGTGATTGAATGTCGGAGTTATTATGTGGGTTGTCAGGTGGCCCATTGTGACGCGTGAGCGGTGCGGTGTGCTTGGCGCTCGTCAACGAGGCACTGGCGGCAAGTCGGCCGCCGCCGGCCGCTCCTGCATTGCGGCGCGCAGCCGCACTCGCTCGCGCATGACCTTGGCATTGAACTTGGCAATGGGCAGCCGCGGCGCGGGGCGCCCGGGGCCCCGCCCGTCCCCGGTGGTGATGCACCGGCAGCTGCACTGCCCCGCGCCCCGCATCCCTAGCCCTCCTTCCGCCGTGCCCGCCGCCCGACACAACCCTTCTCTCATTTTAAATTTAGTGTCCCGCAGCCATGTATCGAACAGCCCAACTAAGCAGCCGACATACGGGAAATCTACATTTGTAACTTGAACTCGCACATGTGGCTTTATTAACGATTTTTTTAATACGATTAAATTATTGACGAATATTTAAAACAAAGTACTTTAATGAAACTGTATTCCAGAACAGAAAATCGCTGCTACTTATAACGTGAATAGTCTAGAGACTCACTCTGAACGTAAATATGTAATTCGTGTGGGAACTTTGATTATCGAAACAATAACGAACTTTTTCAAAAGGTACGAGTTGGAGAATAAAACATACAGTATAACATGTCTTTGTATTGGTGATAACTTCACAACATACAAATATGAAAGATGTCAAAAATGTTGGCTGTCAAATTACAAATGTGACGGGTCTCATGATAAGTATGAATAC
>DWUN01004772.1:0-10445 GCA_018249975.1 Passova gellias | reverse complement strand
GTACTGCTGGATTTTTCTAATTTAGAATTTCTAGTAGTGACTCAGAGTCTGGATGTGTGCCCGGTGCGTGGCAATAGTCTCACCACCTATTCCGTTGTGGGACTAAAACGTAACTGATGAAATGTGGGGGCGTACTACACTCCTCTGCCTACTCCTTCGGGGATTACAGGCGTGATGTTACGTTTAAAAATTAAACGTAGGTGGAGTTCTCGGCGGACACGCTCCGCCTGAACCTCATAGACCTGGCGCGGACCGGCAGCAAGCTGATCGCGGTCACCGGCCGGCTGGAGTACTCCTGCCAGGCCAACGACGCCGCAGACCCCGTTACCTTCGCCACGAGGGACGCGCATCTGGTGAGCGGTGCATCTTACTTATTCACTTACCCTGATCAGCGTACACACGAATATTTATTTACATCAACATTGATTACTTATTTTTGGGAACTAATTTAAAATTACGTAATTTTGGGAGTTGGTAGAACCTGTATACGATTCGCCGGGGAAATACCATCGCCACACCTACATATTTCTGCCGTGAAGCAATTGTTATTGCAACTTGTGTTTCCGTTTGAAGGGTGTGGATGCCGATGGTGGTGGTCTATCAGAAGCGACCATCTCGGTCCTCAAGAGTAGTGACGCATCTGTGACAGACCTCTGATTGGACGGACAGTGACGAATACTAACTGCACTTACACTAACAAACACCAACTGGACTGATGTTACTATCAGTTCGCTACTCTCATAACATAAAAAAAAATTGTACTGAACCACAATTATCATGTATTACTAGCTGGTTCTTCAAACGTTGGTCGGCCATATATGTAGATTATTTCTAGTGAATTTATTCGGTCGTTCAATCAAAAATTACGAATGTATTGTAAGTGTGTTTGAATTACGATCACACCAGGTCGCTAACGGGGTGGACAGAATCAATAGTTACAAACCTGCTTTAACTTCACCATAATCTTATTAGACACAAGCCATTTCTAAGACTTATTCTTGCTCGGACTCGAATTAAAGCGTTGCTAATTCTTAAATTACAGATCATTTAAATAATGAATAGGTTTTGTCACAGGATAGGAAACCCGGAAGTAGCGATAAATCCTCTCACGGTTCGTTTGTCGGGAGGCGCGCCGGGCACCGCTGGTCAAACTGAGCGCCAATTAAAAACAATGGCCCGTCACGAAACAGCCTCCCTTAAGGCCGACATCTGAACGCGAGGGTTGCGAAATACCCTTACACTGCCGCTAGCGAACACCGCAGGCCTTACATTATTTCCATGACAGTCGAAGCCTAAGTGAGACGATGTGTAATAATAATAACCTGTTCAGCGATATTGCCTCGAATTGTACCTGTAATTTAATTTTAATGAGTGCTATGTTAAGATTAAATTTGTATAAGATGCAATAAAGAAGTCACCAAAGTAAACAGCGCCTGTGCTATGGTAGATGACATATTTTATTAAATGTTTAGGCCTAGCCTGGACGGGATTCGAACCGACGACCTTCAATTTTGCAATCAGGTTATCTCACCAATTGACCACGAAGCCAGTCAGGATTCCAGATGGATAGGTTAAATTTTTACCAGACAATTACATTCCGCCCCAACTGGAGTGATTGACAATAAAGCCGCGCTGCGTAGTTCCAACTAAGCACCAATTGAAAACAATGGCGCATCGTGAAAAAGCTTCCCCGAAACGCGTTCCGAGCCGTTAAATGTGACCCGCTTAATTCGTTGTTTACGGAAACCAAAATGGATGACGTCGTCTACCTAGTGACGTTTGTGATTGAATTTAAAGTTACATGTTTTCGTTTCTGATGCTTTTATTTAAGGAGTCATAACCTAATTGTTTAATCTTCAGCCCATCTCCGTATAAATACGAGTAGATAGAGGTAATTCTAAAATGTTCAAGTAGAAATGGTACACTGACAAAGACAAGTGAGATGCCATAGCTTAAAAACGAAGGACAAATTTCCAATGAAACGTGGTGTACCGCATTGTACTTCAGCTTTACTATAATCGTGGAAACAGATCCATTCTCAGTGACAAATAGCAACAGATTCATTGTTACGGAATATTGCGTTCGATGAGAAGGGGTTGAAGCCGAGACTCCGAAGTGGTCCGGCAATGATTAGATCGGGTCCGATCAGATCGAGGTTATTGGTTTCCAGTTAAGCGTTTTGCGGGCGATTCGTGAAAAAGTCAAGTTCAAATGATTCAGTAGGTACTTGTCGGTTGGTATTCAAACGACTTAAGCGAGCGATGTAACCTTATAATTTTTTTTGAGTTTTTACTTCGAATTTTGGTGGTGCAAAATTCAGTATTCAAGCGACTCGTTCTACTTTGGTCGGCAAATATTCATAAGAACCGGAATAGTGACTGAGAGTCAGAATAGCAATGTACTTGCAGTGTCAAATCGTATTTTAGTAATTGACTTAGAATTTTTTTAAAAAAGAGTAGAAATATGTTTTTGTCATCCCGTAATAAAGAATTAAAAATTGTTCCTTCTTTAATATGTGATATTTTACGTCCGCCTTGGTCTAATTATTGGATTCGACGTAACATTGAAATATTTGAATTAATATTTGACGAGAATATTAGAAAACCAAGGCCGGTACAATCTTGCAGATTGAACTCAATATTGCAACAACAATTTACTCGGCAACCTTAATGGAAGTAACTGATTTAAAAGCTGTTCCATTATGTGGCTGCTCGAACTCGATAGAGGTAAAAATAAAAATATATGACGGAGAAATGTAACAGAATTTCATCTGAGCTTTCAAAAGAATTTCTTTGGAATGATGCAAGTTGGAAATTATTGATTCGGCCGAGGTACGAACAAGGAAAAACAAGCTTGATGTTCATAACGTTGAAGGTTGAAACATGTCCTACAACTTAGTAATCTAAAGTTGCACTGAACGTTGTCTAAAGTTGGACTCTAACGATATAGAAATGTAGAAATTGTACTGCAGAAGCAATTAACGCGAAATTACATGTTAATTGGACATCAACTATAGTGACCACAATATCGGCAGGACATTCTGTAGGTATCTATATTCTGTCCTATTTAATATTATACCGATTTGTCGCTCCGTAACACTTTAACACTTGGACTCGAATACCCGCTAGAGATATTTAAATAATGCATTTAGATATCTATATTTTATCTGTTTTCGCGTTTTTCAAACTGTGTCTAAGAGAAGTCCTCACTTTTAAAAGAATATATATTGACCCTCTCGAAATGAATTTAACTGAAGTACAGTCCAAACAAAATATCTCAGCAGCTTTTAAAGGTAAAGTAAGAAAGTTGAACGATTTACAGCTTCGTAGTCCTTTGATAGAATTCTATAGAGCAGTTGAAAGCTATGAGTATCTACTGAATGCAGGTCGTCTTTATACATGTTTTCTATTGTAAGTAGATAGTACAGCCGAACGTCGTATTTGAAGTGACCCAATTCAACGTATTTTTTGTGCATTTATCATACTGCCTTATTATAATATTATTATAATAGAATGGAAATCTATAGAAATTGTTATTTCAAGTTGATTTACTTAAAAAGCAAAACTGTTCTGGAAATTGCAATGACATTCTAGTACTATCTCATGTAATTAAATTTCATGAAAGCACTTGTCCTTCGTCGGTAATGCATGACAGTTTGAACTATGTCCGAGTTAGTTATGTCTTGTTTCATCGAATACGGGTAAAAAAAATTTTATATGACTTTATAGCAAGAATGGTTCCGAAACTTATACTAGTACTAGGCTTATATCTATCGCTTTAGATCTGGGTAACACGTTCTGTGTTGATTCCATTGGTCTGTTTTAAACAATTACTTGTTATTGACGACTCCTAAAAAGTTACTCAAATTATGCAAAAAAATAAGGTACTTTTATTATTGTTTTCATTGGTAGCACTTAGCACTTTAAATATTTTGGCTACTGTTTATTCTCTTATGGCACTATTCGTTACAGTGAATTGGTGTAACAAGTTCTTTATATACAAGGAGTCGGGTCTACTCTGAGTACAATCTCGTTAGCTAGCGAGACACTCTCGTTAGCCCGAAACTTTTCTCAACATCATTGATTTAATTCATCTCCTTTAATTTATTTGGTACAACTTGAATCACTTCGCCAGTTGCTGTGTTAACTTGTTCTTTGTCTTACTTTTCAATGTCTGGAGTTAATTTAATATTTTGTCATATTTTAGTTTATACCACGTTTTATATTATTCTGTGGAATTAACACTAAAGACAAAATTAAGATTACAATTAACACTATTGTGTTAACTGTAGTATTTTGTTAATTGATTAAGAGTCTAGTAAAGAATTTATCATCATCACTACCATCACCATCGTTGATACCTTCATCATCGCCCATTTCATCGCTCTATCGCTGGTTTTCTTTCATCAAGAAAATTTTACGATGATCTGTTGTTATTTGTCGAACTTTTAGATGATGTGACCTTTAATAATCTTTGGTTTGTGAGAGAGCAGTAAATACATAATCTCTCGTCCTAGAGAACAGTTAAATATGTACCGTATAGAACTCTATGTTTTATCATCAACGCGAAGTAACATCGTCAGTGCGTGCTATTCGCAGCAAATATGATTTTTTCCTTATCTGAAGTAATATCGGCAGTCACAACATCAACGATTCCCCTCGATTCAATATCAGGTACATATACCTGCGTACGTGTAAATTGTTTCTATCGATTGCCACTTCGGCCCTTAATAGCCATCTCTAGCAATACCTAGAAGCAATGTACCGATAAAATCATATTTGGAAATAGCCAACAGAAGCGATTCGTTACACTTATGTCTGTAACTGAGTGCTTATGTATATAAATAATTAAATAAAAGTCTGTGTGTATAGTACAGCTGGTTTTTATCGCACGTTGATCTTAAAGCTCTTACCTTAAGCCGAAGGACGGACCGTTTCCATAGACATAAGTACGGGTTACGTAGAAGTGGCATATAGGTAGAAAAAAAATATTACGTACTCATTTTCTATTGTTGCTGTATTCACAGATGGTTGCTTTGGGACTAGTGTTTCATTATAAAAAGGCTTTTAAGGTTCCACCATATTAACGTTTAAAAATACTCCCGACCAAATGCCAACCTTAAACTTTACAATTTGATTATATTTAAGATTTTTTCCACATACTAAAATATCCTCTTTCTTTCTGTCAAACCTTTATTGTTCCCACACTTCACATGGATTCTTTTCCAAATTAAGAGCAACTAGGCTATCACTGATAATACAAAACGTATGTAATAGAGAAGTTAAATGTTACTTTGCGGCTAAGAATGAACGAAAATTGCCGTCACGTATTTAAAAATTGCCGTAACGTATTTGAAAACTGCCGTAACGGGAGACAGTTCTAATAGTTTCCTCTTGCTAGCAATTACAGTACGACGGAGGTCGTTTCAGTCGACCATTTATACATGTAATTGGCTAAATCATTTTAATTCTCGGCAGTATTTTAAGTTATTTACGAATGTGGTGTATACTGCCCGACCGTAATGGTCTTGGTTGTTAAATTTAGTATAATATTTATATGCTATAGGTACATTTAAATTGTTCTTTTATTGGTTAATTATCACAATTTCCTAGTAGCATTGGTTGCAAACCATTTAACGCGTGGGACGTTGCTGGGCGCTGGTTTCGTCCAAAACATTTTTAACAATCAGGACAATTCAGACAATTTAATTCTTGTGTTATGGCAACCTGACCGCTAATAAATATACATAAATACTATATAAATGTACTCATCACACAAATGTTTGTTCTGGGTTGAAATCAAACTCACGATCTGAAGTTTAATAGTTGGATTCTCTAAGGACTATGGCAAATGGCCAGCGAAACTCTAGAACGTTTAAAACATGCTCCACCGTCGTGTTGGAGTGCAGTTGGTTTTAACCGTTCCCTATTTACTCAATGTTCAGTACAATGGAAATTCATTTTGTTGATTTGAAAACATAATTGAAATATGGTAATACCAGTATTATGCCTTCATCATGGAATGATGCGCGCAACTCTTGTACGATATAAGCTTTTACGCAGAACTTTTCAACTGCTTATACGATTTTCATTATTACATTTCAAATAACAATACCCTTATATTTTAATAGATTTTGCCAAAATGGGAAGCAGTGAAGACCGGAACGATGGCTTTCAAGTTTCGTACCAACGAACCAAACGGTCTAATACTCTTCAACATGGGCGCCAAACCACCAAGGGTAGGTTGCACGGTAAGGGGTGAAGCTTTTGGGGTTGGACAGACGTCGCCAACAGAGAGAGCATCGTCATCAGAACCGTCATGAATGACAACTCTATCCTCTTCAGTCTTCCTATCATTGAGCCCGCCATTCTCATGAGCATCATACCCATTACCAGGATGCCACAGATAGGGGATTGCATCAAAACAATTGTTAACTTTGAAATTAATAACTACTCGTATTCTATAAAATTCACTTGCCAATAATATTTTGCTTGAACACTCAATTATTGTTATAAGGCTATAGATGTTTTAACGAAACGAAAACTTGTCAACGTCTCTAAATATTTGCAATGCTCTTAATTAAAAATGGATATCAATTTTGAGATGGTATCGTAAATATTAACTTTAGAAATGTTCAACAAAAAAATTATGAAAACAAGATATTTGATCGTGATATCGTTTAAGCAAAAAAAGGGGTAAATCTACACAGAAACGAAAAAAACATTGCAATCCCTTAAACGAAACTCGGTGGATAAAATATGAAACTCGTTTTGAAATTTATTGTCCATAAATTTGTGACACGCCTTTCATTTGGTTTTGATAAGTGTCTTTAAACCCGTTATGGGGGAGCGTGAATTAACTGCGATGGAATTAATATTTCCCATAACACTATCCACTATCCACCGAGTTGCTGCATGGTAGGACGAAGTAGGAGAGAGTGCTATGAAAAGAGTCAACAACACAGACCTAGGGGAATTTGTGTATGGTACCTTATAAAGTTTCACCCACTTGGAAAATGTTGAAGTGTTATGTGTTATATGTATTCGATGTTCACGTAGAAACCAAGAGCACATGGAGTTTATCAAAACATCCCGAGCACTGAGACCCGAGCTAGGATTTATAGATTACAATGCAAAGTCGGAAATGCCAGATCACTTACAAGCTTATAGAGCTTTATTAATACCTACACAAATTCGCACTATTATGCCATGGCTCAACTCACTGTCTTTATTTCAATACACTGAATAAAGTAGCATCACGTTACCTAGATTACTAGCTACCTTTAGCGAATGCTATAATAAACTTTCGTTCTGAAACATGTCGTAAGTCTTTTATATTAGCTTTGGTAGTGACTTTCGTTGTAAAGAACCTATTGGGTCTATTTTCGTATTAGCTTCTAGTACGATTTGCATGTCTGGTTAGCTCTGAACGAATGGTATCGTTCTTTTTATTCGCAAATTGCTTGCATGCATTACGTGCAGACAGACAGTTTTATTTATATTTATGTGGCTATTGGCTTCAGTAGCTTGGCTAATACATTTTTTAGTTTTAATTGCGTAGCGTAAAACAGATCTGTCTGGTTTTTTGTTTTAATCGAAAGTAGCCGAATTTGTGTGATGTTAAAGTGTGTCTAGCTCTTTTGTTATACCATAATGTTGTTCGATATTGAGTTATTAAAATAGTACTTTGTACCATTGGAAGATACATTTCTTTTATTTTCGATGTTTTTATAATCAAAAAGTTTATTCTTTTATGTAGCAAGTACTGAAATGTCTTCCAAACGTATATTCGCTTTGATAAAGTCGTTATGTTTCAGGCTGATCTGTTTGCGGTGGAAATGCTGAACGGCTACATCTACGTCCATATGGACTTGGGGTCTGGTGGGGTTAGAGTTAGAGCGTCTAGAAGGAGAGTTGATGACTCCCACTGGCACGAGTTTCAACTGCGAAGAACGGGGAGAGACGGAAGAGTTACCGTAGATGGTGCTAATGCTGAGTTCAAAACGCCGGGTATGTTGAAAGAAAGAAAGAAACTAAGAAACACTCTATTTATAGTCTAGCGCTAGCACATAGTAACAATAATAACTAAAACAAACAAACAAACAAACAATAAAAATTGAATGAACATGCTATAAAATATTTAGAATATGATAATACTGTTTTCTAGTAAATATGTTAAGAATTAAATGTTTTGATGTGAGATTTAAGTATGAAATGCGATATTATTTTATAGGTATACTTTATTTTACTTTACGGTACACAATTACTTTTTTAACAACTTTTAATGAAACGTACATTGAAGTGTATTGTGAGGTCGTTACAATACAGGTAGATCATTAAAAAAGTAATAGGCTCTTTTTGAATGCCACTTATCTTCATAATATTATCGCTATGTAGGCCAGCATTATAATATGTTATGTCGTGCTATTTAAATGTTACTATAACCAATTTTACGTCATTAAGTTCCTAGCGTAATGCTTTTGGTTATCGTTTTGTGTTTATAACATAATTTTGTTACAGTAAAATTGTCACGTCTGTTAGTCTTTTATTAGTGTAAGTTGTTAACTCCCTCACGCATAAAAATACCTGTATTCCCTACTATTGCGCGAGTCGGACTTGTAATTTCTAGGTATGCAATTTTGGCTTTCAGGGGAATCAAATCAACTCGAGCTGGACGGTTCCATGTATATTGGCGGATTAGGCTCGGAGTACTCGGCGGCGCGCACCCCGCCTGCGCTGTGGACTGCTGCGTTGCGGCAGGGCTTTGTGGGTTGTATCCGGGATTTTTTACTGAACGGAAAGCCGCAAGACCTAACAGCGTACGCTAGGCAACAAGATTCAGGTATTGTATAGTCAGATTTTAAACATCGTGTCGAGGTGGTAGTTAGAGAGTAAGAATTGTTAGTTAACTGGCGAATTTATTTTTCCTTTTACTTTCATGAAAGTCAGTTTAAATGTTTGTCTGTTGGAGGCGCTTCTAACCGGATCTTCTTTTAGAGTGTCTGCGATTTGTGTTTCGCAATTAACACGCATTAATTGAATACTATAGAATAATTGGATATGGCAATTTATTGCTTCTCCATCTCTCAGCAAAGCAATCAAACTGTTGCTCCGTTACTAATCAATCACATTTTCCTTCTGTAAGTCGAGAAAATATTAAATCACAATGACTTGTGGTTTATTCGTATCGTCGGCAATCTCTAAACGAGACTAACGAATCGTTGGAAACTCTCGTATTACATTACTGGAGTGAATCAATTATGCTTAAAGATATTCAACAATTATTATCTATAAAATCGTCATAAATTTGAACTTCATAAACTTTCATTATCGTTCCATTATTGAAGACGGAATTTCTTTTAGAACGAGAAAGGTCAAAACCATAGTCTACCACGCTGGCCAAGTGAACGCTAGCAGACATCACACGCTTTCAATATTTTAGGACAGGACAGAATTTCGAGGTCATGCTCCGTTCCTCGGGTAGCATGCACCAGGCTTTGGAATCCTTTGAATTCTTGGACCTTCGGAATGGAACGCCGAATTCTACAACACTTGATTGTCGTTCAATTACAAAGTAGAATCGGACTATTCATCTCATACATTTTGTTTCAGCATCAGTCCGCCCCGCCTGCCACGTTCTGATGAAGCAATGCGTAAGCTCCCCTTGCCAGCACGGCGGGATCTGTTCCGAGGGTTGGAATCGACCTCTGTGTGACTGCTCCGCTACTAACTTCGGAGGACCTACGTGTGGGCGGGGTTAGTTAATATAATTAACTTAAATTTTGCTTTATCTTGCTTGAAGTTATCATTATTTGCGTATCAACGTGCCTTATCTTCACCAGCTTTAAGGTTATGTGTGTTTTATTGCTGTCTTATTTAGCTTACAATGTCTGAAAATTAAGGCATACACAGTAATTTTGTGTTATATTTTTATTTTTATTTTTTGTGCCCGCTATATCTTATTCGTTTCATTCCTTGTTCGATATGATTACGTAAGTGTCGTGTGGCACTGATTTAACAATAAGATTGTGATGATATTTACATTATGATTAAAACCATTTGTGGCAACAATTTCAATGTGATTGTCAAAATATTACATGTTCTGAAATCATCGTGTTGGTTTTCAGAGTCTCCAACGATAGCAATGAACGGCACTCAGCACCTGACCGCGGCGTTGGGTCCCGAACACGTGACGCAGACCGAGGAGCTGTTGCTTCGATTCCGAACATCGAAAGCGGGATTGCTGTTGAGGACTGCGTCCGAGCATTCGGCGGACCGGATAGAGCTAGCGGTGGCCGCCGGGCGGGTCCGGGCGAGCGTGCGACTCGGTGATAGGGAAAAGGTACCTGCTGAATACCACAAATGTGTGTGATCTGTTCTTAAAATTGTAATAAAAACGTAACATCACGCCTGTAATCCCCGAAGGGGTAGGCAGAGGAGCGTAGT
>DWUN01004771.1:0-10445 GCA_018249975.1 Passova gellias | reverse complement strand
ACCTATTCCATTTGGGACTTAAACGTAACTGGTGAAATGTGGGGGCGTACTACACTCCTCTGCCTACCCCTTCGGGGTTTACAGGCGTGATTTTACGTATATTGCAGGAATTCTAACTTTAGTGATTTTATATCATTTTCATTATTCATTCCATTGATCATAGACATGTTCTGAAACTGCAGGAAGGGTGAAGCACGCATCAACTGTATTCCAGTGCTGATTACGGAGTAGGTTGCTTAATTTATTACTACTAAGTTAATTTCTTTTCAATTTTGGTATGACAGGAGATTCTTGTCTCTTTTTCACCGTCGAAATTGACGGTAAGTTATAGAGATATTTCGTACTCATAAATAAGTTTAATAACAGAACATCTGTTTAAGTGACATATACAACCATATCAAACAAATGGTCTCATTTATGCTTTCCACTTTGTTCTCTCAAATAAAACCTTGCAACAGTGCAATAGCACTTAACGAGTCAACGCGGAATGAGATTATTTGAGTCTGCACTCGACAAATGGTGCGAATCGGAAGATTCATTTACAGACACGAAATGGGATCGCGGAATCGCAGTACACTTACGAGAAAAAGAAATGCAACCGCAAATTGTACACGAGCAGCTTTTTGTACATTCAAAACGTTTACTGCTAATAAGTTTGTTGTGTAATTTTTATTTTCAACTATTCCAAGATAGCCGTGTGACAATCTTGTTTACAGTCATCACACGTCCTTTAAATCATTATAAATAACTCGGATTAATTGAACGCACTCCGTTTAGCTACGCGTTTTGAGTTCAATGAATTGACAGATAAAAAAAAAATTTGCTTGTATTTGAATACTAAGAGCATAAATAACTGTGACTATTGTACAACACTGCTGGACAAATACGCGAACTTTCCTCAATAACTTCCACCACAATATCCCCTCTCAATATCGCTGTGGCCAATTGATAGATGGCCAACAGTTAAACGGCCATTCGATTCTCGTTCGAACTATTAGAACTGCAACCATTGCTATCTTATGTTCGCTTAAATTTATCGTTTACATATACAAAATATTTCAGAAGCAACATGAACTTACTGCCCGATTATCGCTTTCTTACTGAACCAAATACGAAATACATATACAATTATTTATTTGTAACTCTCGAAGGTCGAATCTATTGGTCAATGAAGCCTAACAAAGCCTGGAAAAAATGTTCGTAACATTTTCCCCGCGTGGTCTTTCTCCTTATAATACGTAGTCGCCTGAAGAAAATCGCAAACGAAATGAACACAGAATAAAGCGTCGAAATGAGACTCGATAATCTAAGTTGTCGCTCTACAATGGCTTATTAAAATTGAATCACCCTCTTAACGAGATCTTCATGTCTGTCTTTGGAAACGTTCTATTGTCCGGACCTTATTCGCGTAAAGAAAATGAAATAGAAATTACATAAGCGTATTTTCTTGGGCTCGAAGATGTTTCTACTACAAAAATATCGTTGCTACACTTGTTCTGACTTGATGACTTAATGCTAAATGTTGTTGTTACAACACCTATAACTTTATTGCGTTCTGTATTGCCACACTCTATAGTTGGGAACTTGACTTGGAAACTGATCATGATGTCATTTAGTTATAGTTCTAACGTTATCAAGATCTGTCTTCAGCCCAACTGCCTATTTCCAATATCCATAATCAAACAACATGAAAAAAAAACAAAAACAAAGAACAGTATTTCTATTAAAATACTTGGTCTCATTCATAATAAGCGTATTCGTAGCACATAATAAGAAAGTTGAAAGATATTTCGGAGACAGGTTTAATTTGACTTTATACAGCGGAGGGTTTGCGCTCTTAACAAGCGAACGCCGTTAAGTCTCAGGCATGCCACGGCACTTTCATCGCTTATTCACGAGAACCATTCTTATAATGAAATTTCCCCTTTAATAGCACACTCAATTGAGGTAGGGTGACACTGTGGATTCTCCACTAATGGTGCGTAACCACGTTACGCCACCTAATGTTATATACGTCACGCGCTGCTAGACGCCTACTTTTAGCGGATGTCCATAAAAAAAGGTTACAACCTCCTTTAAAAACTACAGCGAAACTTTCATGGCCTTATCGGGTCGAACGTCTTATTACTTTACCAAATGGGCCTCTGATTGACATGTGGCATTTGATAACGGTTAACTTAGTTTAACATTCCAAGAAAATTTAAAATAGGCAATTTTTTTTAAATTCAATTCCGCCTAGCAAACGGGCCAACGGGCCACCTGACTATTATGCTCATTTTTATCTTTTGTTTCAAACAGGCTTAATATTGATACTAATTTCTATTAATTTGCATTTTAGGAAGATGTTTGAAGAAGCCATTGTCTGTAACTAATCTCAAATAGGACCGAATACCCACCTAAGGTCAGACACAATTGTGTGACATGTTAATTTGCAAGTGGCAGTGCAGACCACCTGTCAACGGTCTCTATAGGCTCTCGTCTGTATCCAACCTCACTCAAATAGGACCGAAAATCTGTTTGAGATCGGACACCAACAACAACCTTACAATGACCCTTGAACGCTCCCACCTTGCTCACGAATCCTTCAAATCAAAATAATGCACAACATTGAAATTTAATGTAATTCAGCACCATGCGTATAATATTTCAATCTTCAAAAGTTTTAAAGGTTTAAAATTACTTAGTGTAGCGAAACTAATTTACTCTAAATAATCGGTATGCATAATGTTACAAATTTGCATGCTGATGACATTTCGTTAACCTCTCCTGCGGTTGTGACCATTGTGATTGGATTTTGTAACTGTCTAAATGTATTGTAATGTATACAAAATGACATCGGAAATTTATCATTTTGACGGTTTAAATCCACCAGAACAATTTGACTCGAAAAATCCAAGAGACGAATTTTCTCAGGTGTTAACCATATGAAAATAGACACAAGGTAACTACTACATATAAATTTAACTACATTTTCCAGGAAAGATAATTGAGTTTATCGAACAGATATTAGACAGCTGCCTGAATTTTCGGCTTAAATTAGGCTTTATAATTGTAGAAGTATTCATACATTACACATATCGTTGCCGATGGCATTTAGAATAAGCGGTAATACAATACGTACCCATACACGTTACACTTATTTGTACCATAAAAAAGTATTTATTTCGAAACAATTTGAGTTCCAGATAGATGAGTGTGATTGCAGCAAAAACAACGCGTATGGAGTTGTAAGTTACACAACTCTCTGCTTATTAGATAGGTTATTAAAATAAAAGACCACATATTATTCAACATACTGGCTACGCGATAGTTCTACGCCGTAGCAAACGTAGCAAGATCTTCCAGTGTAAGTCTGGATAAACTTGGTAACTGGTCTCACGTAGTTATAGAACTGCAGTGCCAGTTTTCCCTGCAGACGTACGTCATGCTTACCGGTATCTCATTAGGCTTTATGTTCTAACCAAAATGACCGTTTGAACCACGTAAGGATTTCCCTTGCTCAAACATCTCTAGAATATTCCTTAGCACTCTTGTTACAGAAATTTGTCTTCGTGGTAAACATTATGGCGTCGGCGAAATTTTATGTAGAATTTTTGCAGGTTGTAAAGAAATCATTTCGTTTTTTTGGTACGTTAGTGCTGCTAGTGTAATATTTCAACATCAAATATTCTCAGATCTTAACTATAATTAAAAGATGTTCAAGTAAAAGGATGGGGATAAATATATACGCGTATAAATAATGCTTCCGAGCATTACGTAACCTACATTTTTTCAGTTCAATCGACTATAGGAAGTAGGTACTTATCCGTGTCATTTTCGATCAATTAAATAAACCTAGCATGTTCCGTGGTATTTGAAAGGGTCGTTTTTATAAATATGCTTTTAGAAACGAATTTGTAAAGAAATTTCATCACTTAAAAATTTTATGAGCTCTTATTTTGAATAGGCTTATTTTCCAGTTTATGAGTTTTCTTTTATATGCGTAATTTAAATGTAAATTTTTGTTTTATATTACGAGTAGATACTTGCTTGCATATTTAGTAATATTATTACTTTGCTTGTAAAGATTGAATATCGAAAGAATAATGTTTTCAATATCTTGCTATAAATTTGAAAGTTTGCTAGCCAATAAGTTTATCGTAGGATCTCTTGCTACTTTTTAACTGTTCATATTTATAACAATCATGCGTATGTAGAAAATCCACATTAGTCGAAACCATTTCGTTAGTACTGACTTATATATTCGTTATGTATGTAAAAGTGAACTTAAAAGGGAGGAACAAAATTAATTTTTTGTCAAATGATTGCAGATTAAGGAGTTTAAAACATAATTTATGGAACCGTTGGAATATACGTATATCAGACAAAAAACATTAGTGATTATTGGATCTGCTCAATCCGTTCGGTATACATTCGAACAAGAGGAATTTTTGAAAAGACTTTTGTAAAAAATCGTAAGCAATTTGTTAATCGGTTTCAATGAAAACTGTTCCTAAATTGTTACTGAAAATTTTCGTAAATAAACAAGTATTTTATAATTTTTTTGCAAATGGCCGGTATTATTTCATGTCTGTGTAAAATCAACATTAAATGTAACTAGAGACGCAAAACTATTACTGTTGGGGCACTTAGCTCGCACACGTTAGTATTAGGACTGTATATGTTTCTTTAGTGTAGGTATTTAGTTGACCTGTATTATTTTATCTCTTTAGCTCACACTTCTAGGAATTCTCATTTCATGGCTCATTAAAAGTTTGTCGCGTCTGGAAAAGTCATCCACGTGTTAATATAAAAAGTTGTCTTATATCGAAATGTGATATGTGTAATTACATACAGGGAACTTAAGCATTACTTTTTTCCCCGTAAAGGTATTAAAATGGCTTGATCGTTTTTTTTTTGGAAATTTACAACAGATATCGTAATTTGACTGAATTCCATTTTCTATTTTTCATAATTCATATTTACTTAAAGCTCCCAAGTATACAAATTGGGAATTATTTATGCAATAACAATATTACGATAATAATTAAAGTATAACACGTAGGTACCTAAGAGATAAATTATTACATTCTGCATGAGATTAAACTGTAAATAAAGTCAAATTTACAAAAATATAAACACAAAAAATTATCTTTATGAAATGTTCTTATAACGTTCTAAAAATAACGAAGCTATTAATTTTCATCGAACGCCCCGCACTTCCCGCCACTGGACAAGATATCCACCATAAAGTTTACTAATAACTTAAAAAAACTATCAATATAGTAGGTAATTTAATTAGCAGTGGTCAGCGTATTTAAGTATAAATAATACTTGTGTAAAACCACCGAACTTTGCAATAATTGGGAAATGCGATTTAGCATTAAAAACCTAAAAAGCAGCATAAATTATTTAATTACAAAATTCCGAAAACGAAATCAGAAACCCTACTAAATTCGATTTAACATTTCATTCACAGACCGAATCAAATCATTCGATAAACACATTAAAACCAGCTGTTTTTACGCGATAAATAATATATTCTACATCACTGAACGTAATTTAACATTAATTCAATACAGAACTGTCATTATTATACGATTATGAAATTTACCATTGTATATTAATATGTATTAACTTACGTTGCATACTCCGCAGAAGCCAATTGTTATAAAAGCTTTATTAGGTCTGGTACTAGTTATAACTTTTCAGATATACGGGTATTTATGTATTTAGTACTAATAATAAAAGCTGCACTTTTTAAAAGAGTGGAGAGTCAGTTGTTATAAGAAATAAGAGTGGGGTCGAAAATTAATTGATTACATTTTTCATTAAGCAACATACCAGTACTGCTATGAACTTCTTCCGACATTCAAGGCCACTTAACTAACGGGACGCCTAAATCACGGTGATTCCGTGTGTGTTAGTGGAAATACGGAGTATAAAGTATGAAATATTTTCCATTTTCAATTAAAAGCAAGATGTTTACACACGAAACGAGCAGCAACACATGACAAACAATAATTGCATAGATCCTTATTCAAATTGCAAATTACCGGAGCAATCATTAATTTAGGCGTCAAATAAATCATTAGCGTCACTAATTACTGCATAAGCGATACAAGATGCTAATGCCGTTTCAATTAGACAATCTCGTGCGGTTTACCAAACTTGCTCATATACAGAGTGCTCTTTATATGTATTATGATGATACAAACATCAGATGTTTATAATAACAATAATTAATTTTATCAGCCCTTTTTACTTCCCACTGCTGGGCACAAGTCTCTCCCACATCTGGTTAAATTACATTCTTGTCAATATGCATTGTCTTTAGAAAGGATTTTAATGACCTCAACAGCGCTAAGTCCTTAACTAGCGCTCTAAAATATGAATAATAGCGATCACAAATCTAAGGATTGACGGAAAAACTGCCTTACTTTATCATATTGTTTCTAATAAGTGTCCTAATGATGGTCACCTATTTACACTATTTCTTAATATAATGACAATGCAAAGTTTAAAACTTATATAATATGAACTTAGGTACTACGTGTAAAATAACGAATATCCAATAATCCACACGTTATAAAATAAGAAATGAGTTCTTTTGTTATAAATAAAAATGTGTACCTTTAATTGACTTTCTCTTTGCGCCGAAATGAATAATGAGTTAACAGTTATAGCTATGTATGTTTGACGTTCCATTTGCGAGTCGTAAATTTTACTGCAGTTTTATTACATGACTAAGCTCAAAGGCAACGCTGTATTATATTTTATGCTTGACAAATAAATTACTGACTTGCTAATTTACGTTTTAAACTCAACATAATAAACGTGAGATTAAAATAAGCCCGATAGCGACAGTGACGCTCGTAAAACAAACTTTAAAATTTTTATATGCAATTGACAGTTCTGTATCCATATATGTAGGTGATTAAAATAAAATTTTATCTAATTATATTCCGTGGTTTAAGTAATTATATTGTAAAACAGATTGTTCTCACACGATTCCAAACCCTAATACTGTACTGGTATTTATTTGTTATGTAATAAAACTTTATAATTATATTGATTTTAATGAACAAAACTGATTCCAAATCATACCTGTTATTAATTTAGCAAATAGAAGACAAACGGAAGTTTTGTGATTAACCGAAGTAATCGTAAATCGAAATTCAGAACAAACAATCAGTTAATAACATGTTCCAACAAAATTAAATATCAACTTCGTGAGCGAGATAATTGATTAACTTTACCTGGCCAGCAAAATGGTCACTGCATTAATTAATTAATTAAAAATGAGTGAACCACAATGCCGATGTTTCTGCAATATTTAAACGAATATTACTGAATGGTTTCGAGCATCAAAACTGTTAATTTGATATTGGAATCTGTTAATTTTAAAAAATTAAAAATCGTAAATTTCAAAATTGGTTTGGATTTCGAAACTGTAACAGAACTGAATTCTTTATTTTGTTTTTTTTTTTAATTAATACTATTATCTAAATATGTTGAATGATAACCATAAGCCACAAGAACACTAAATAGAAAACTGAATAAACATTTTCTAAGCATCCGTGTTACATCCTAATGTACACCTTACTCAACATTAAGCAAATATGTAAATACGCGCAAACCTGTATTGATAAATAAATCAAAATTAATTAGAATAACATGTACTTAAAAGTATTTTAAAATGTCTTAAAAAAGTATTAAATTTATTTATACAAATACGACAAAATGAACGATAGCTAAAAACACGCACAATTCACGCAGAAGTAGAGTAAATAAGGCGTAAGTGTTACAGTAACTCGTATATACGCCACTGTGATTTATTAATGACCTAAACAGAAAGAATATAAATAAGTATTAACGAAAAAACTTCGTATCTAACGCTGCCTACGAGTTAAGATGAAACAAACTAATCAAATTAAAAGTTGGCCGAGATGGAAGTTTACCTACTTCCATTATTAAATCTCACCCTCACCCTCAACTTCCCTTCACACTTTCAAGTGAATCTTATTTAATTGTTGAAATAAGATCCACTTTAAAGTCTTCATATGCACACCACAATTCTAATTGTCAAACCAAACACTTGACAATGAATGTAAATACTTCCAGAATTTATAAATTCATGACACCTCATTTCCATATAAAATAGTCTAGGACTTAAATATTACGAATATATTGTTACAAATATTTAAGTTTAAATAACAAAATGCTTAAGACATAAGGAAAATTAAAACCAAAAGAACTATTGCTGGACTTTTACTCATTCTAAAGCACAAATAATAGACGTTCGTTATTTGCGCATGTTGAACACAGAATACAATACGGTACATACTCGTAGCTACATGTTTACGAACCACAAAGCATCCATATCGAAATCCGTTGAAAATTTTATATCCACTACTAGCTGACCCGGCAAACGTTGTTCTGCCATATAAATTATAACAATATTTCTCTACTATATATTATACATATAAACCTTCCTCTTGAATCACTCTATCTGTTAAAAAAAACCGCATCAAAATCCGTTGCCTAGTTTTAAAGATTTAAGGGAACAAGGGGACATAACAGACAGACAGAGACAGAGAAAGCGACTTTTTTTTATACTATGTAATGATGTTCGGTTCAAAAGATCCGTGATCTATTATGACCGCTTAACATCAAAAGCAAATTTGCTACCACGATAACGTAATAAAGTAGGTAAATATAGTTGACGCTGCGACATCTCTAACTGCTGTTTATCTGACACTGAGCCGTCTTTACTGCACGTACATCGTATGTGAAGCGAAACAAGTACACGCAAGCTGCGCTAGAGAAATAAATATTCGCGTTTTATAGAGAGGGTGTTTTGTTTTAATTTTATTTAAGTGAGTAAGTTTAAGCCCTTCGAATCTATACAGGTCAACCTGCTCAGGTCAAAGTCAAAGTTAAGCCAGTTTATTACTATTATATCTTAGCGCAATTTCACACACGGCCACCTAATTCGAAGTTAGGTCGAGCTTGTATGTTAAGCTGAGAACTGATAAAATTATTATTTCTAAATACAAATTTATATAGATAGAGTAACGAATTGAATCACATTTTATTGTTAATTTAGGTTACGAAGTGCGGTCTCATTTTGAGATATTTATTCATACTTTAACTATATGCCTACGATTATGACACTCATTGTATAATGATTAATGATAAGTATTTTTTAATGTGGTTTAAAATATTCTTAACGGTCTTATCTTCAAACAACTCGTTCCCTATATCAAGATCAATCAGACATAAACAATTCGAATGACTTTTCCTGCACTCATTATTAATTATCTGTGCCAATGTTGTGACTTGCCTACACGACTGGTGAAATTTATCGCTGGATTAACCCGAAGTAAACGGTTACCATCAATAAGTATGATATAACTAGAGCACAGTTTCATCGGACGATAAATTGCTGACTATCGGATCGTATCTTACCAATTAATTCGTTAGAGGAAATACATTAACGCAATTTTGTCACATTTAACTCAGCGATAAGTATTGATGTCTGGATTAAAGTATTAAGATCAACCAATGGACCATACTTTTTATTAAAATTAAGTAACTAATTGAAACAAAACGTATCTGTTTCTTAATAAACAAGTAATATTAACCATAATTGCAATACTAACAGTAACAGTAACAGGAATCCGTAAATAAACTTTATACAAATCACTAAATTGTAAATTCTAAATTCAAATCATAAGAAAAAATATTTTTCACATGATTTTAAAATATTTACGACAGCTAAAAACACTTGCTACAATTTTAATAATGTGACAGAATAGTTACTTGATAAATTTCAGTAACGTTAAGTTAGGTGATACGTATTTAAATTTTAATCGGTGCCAGATAACGCACAGACCCAAAAGTTTAACATATTTCCGAAACTCGTTTGGAGTTACGGGGCTAATTTCGTCCCTTAGGGCACGATACAAGATTTCCTGATTTCAAATTCCCTGTTCGGTTATAATCTGCTGAGATTAAAATAACTAATTTTAGAACGCGTAATTTCGTTGGAATTACAGAAAGGCACGTTCAAAATTATTATTGGGCTTAGTTAACGATTTATCTCTTAACTCTAATATGGCAAGTGCAATGAATGTTCTCCTAATAAGACGATTAATTAAAAGTTTAAAAAAGTTCAATTAATATGTGATTGTATTAGTCTGCAAATATAACAAAAAATATAAAGTTTAATCATGTTTCCAATCCTCAATGTTTTTTACGAACAGAAAATATTATGCGATGTGTGCGCGGGCACTACAAACTACGTACAATACCGTTGAAAAAACCAATAAAGAATGAAGCGAGAAAATAGAAAATATAGCCGACGCTTTTACCAATCGAAATATAAATCGCTTAACAAACACAGTTGAAATAAACGTGTAACACTGCGGAATTAGCAGCCACTGGAGGGTTCTAGCTTTATC
>DWUN01004770.1:0-10446 GCA_018249975.1 Passova gellias | reverse complement strand
GAGCGTAGTTTGATAATTATAATAATAATTTAATTTACATTGAAGTATTCGTATTAAAACTATTTATATTTATAAAATAACTAAATAATAACTATTATGATCGTGTTTTATTTCAATAATTCCTACATTTGTATTTCTCGCTAGTGGTGTTGCTTCTGCATTATTTGTATATGTTGTTCAATTGTATTTGTTATTATAATGTATTCATTTATTCGTTAGTATCTGTTGTGAAAGAGCAGGGGTTATTTTGATCGACTGGTCCGTTGGTCCAATGGTTGGAGGAACTGACTGCGGAGCTGGCGGTCGTAGGTTCGATCCCCACCCAGGACATTCATGTTGATTTGTGTGATCAGCACGATTTGTTCTGTATCTCAGTTTAAAATAACTATCTGTGGTCACATATATTTACAAGCATATATACATAGATTATTTGTTATCTGGTCAACGCTATTTTGCCTAGTTTTTTAGATGGCTGTGTCTGAGTTTCCCAAACTATCATTAATATTGTTTGTTGCAGTTTAAAGGATAGGAGCATTATAATACAGGGCGTGTACCAACGAAGAAACTTCCTATCACCTTACTTAGATCATTTCTTTTTCAAAACAAAAGGCCATTTATAGTTTTTTTTTAATTCTTTATACGTGCCTATAATTAATTGGATATACATATGTATAATCCAGGCTCTTTCGAAAGTAACATTCAATATATTGTCTGTGGGCCCTTCAGGCTACTTACGAACGAATTGACGACTGAGTGCGGGAACAGTAGTTTTTGAAGATTTAAATTGTTATTATTAAAAGCTATCAACTCTCATGATTTTTTTGTGAAATTTCAGAGATGCGTACGCGAAGAGACAAGAAGAGCACAAGACGGATAAATTCCCTTCGGGTCCAACAGCTACAGCAGCGCCCAATACTTCGCGTGATGTCAAAAACAAAACGCCAATTATTGGAGAATCGATCAAGAGGGTCGCGAGCCAACTGCTGGAGAAACCGTCGAACACCTCAGAAGCACCAGAAGTGATTGACACTAGAATACCGCCAAAGTTAAAAACACAGGTCGCTCATAAGCACAAAATAAAGACTAGAAAAGAAGATGGCGACGAGCCGATGGAAAATTCTCACGCTGGTATCGCAGTTCCAGTGACAATGGAGGAGTTGGAAACGGAAAACAAAATGGGCGACGTACCCAATGAGTCTTCGACGCCGAACGAGGGCATATCAACTTGGATATTGTTAAGCAACCCTGGCAACAAAGATAACTCAACAGCGTCCACTGAACCCACAAAAGTAGAGGAACCACAAAAGAAACAAAAACCGTCTGTATCCAAAAACAAAACGAAACGACCACAGAATAATAAATCGCCCGCAAAACGTCCTATTATTGGTAGCACTAATAAATCTGATTTAGTTGCCGGTGGATCCGCTATAAATGAAAACGTGTACAATAAGATAAAGGATACTGTTTTGTCTAACGTTCAGAAAAATAAAAATCCTCAGCGTACAACCACAACTACTAGTGCCGCTACTACAACTGAAGCCGCCACTACTCGGAGAGAAGTTACTAAAGCATCGACATCAGTAATGCCAGTTGTGAAAGTAACATCTAAACCGAAAAAGAACAAGAATAAGCAGAAAGTCACTACTACGGAGGCCCCAGTTATGAATGATTCAGCAATGCTACCAATGGAACCGAAAGAACAAGAAATTGAATTAGAAGTCAGCACTCCCGCTACCACGACTAAGAAGCCCAAGCGATCCTCGACTAGAAAGAAGACTAAAACAAAGAAACGTAAAACTTCAAAGCCCAAACCAGAGCCAGAGACTACTGTAACGAAAGAAGTCAAAACTGCAAACAAAACAAAGTCCACTAAAGGCACAAAAAAACCAGCAACCGCTGTTACAGGACCAATAACGACACAAATTTATAACTATTTATCAAGGGAAGTCATGCCATCCGTTGGAGTTGGTATGCTGGGTCTGGCTAGCTTAGTTGGTATAGCAAGCTATTTCTTGTATCCGTTTGCTACACCAGTTAGGCGAACTTTTGAGGTGGACAAAAAAGACGACATTTATAGGAATAACGCTGAAGAGTACGCTAACGAGGGCAACGGACAAGCTGAGGAGGAAATGCTCGGTACTGTACTAGCAGGAATGCCAGCTCATTCAAAGCAAAAACTCAACCCATATGTAGCTCAGACTCCTCACGTAAATAGATACCAAGTAAAAAAGGAGCAAGATCTAAGATACCGCCAAATCGCTAACAAGTATGAAACAAATTATAATGCACGTTATCCTCAGCAGAAAACTGGAATAGCTCATGCTGCTGTTTACGCAGAACCTGTCAATTATAATCACCATATGCATCCGCAATATGAGACGAGGCATGCTTACGTAACCGAGGTGAAATACGACAAAGGACCAAGTTCATACGCTCCTTATCCTGCAGTCGAACCAATATACGCTGCACCACAAACTGGTCCGTCGGGGCTAACAGCATATGGCAGTGATACTTCTAATTCTGTTGTTTATGGCGTAAAACCATCGTCGGATTCAGATTTTAAGCCAGTGTACCCCTACGAAGCACAGTTTTACAGTGACACGACAAGCAGTTCAGTGACTTATTCTCCCACATCAATGTACCTAGGATCCAATGACGAGGAAGAAGAGGCGGAATCGGACAAATATGTAGAAGACCTGGGCGTAAATACGAGTAACATTGATAATAAGTTTGTCGTGGGCAATGTGCCTAAAGAACTTACAGAGTCTGCTACACCTGCTGTCGTTCCTGAACACGGTCCTAGAAAGCTCGAGAGAAGGAGGAGGAATTTATTACGCAACAAGAGAAGCATCACAGGTTCTATTGAGGAACTTTTGAAAGCGGCGAAAGAGAAAGACGCATTTCTCAGTAACGAAATCGACGAAGCACTCGGTTTGTCAACCAAAGCATCGCTACCAACCATCGAGCTGATGGCCATGAAAGATAAAGATGATTCTAAATCTAAAGACGTGATTCCTGTTTATGCAGTATCCATGGATCCTGTGAAGGACACAACTTCTACTGATACCACTAATCCAATTAAGTCGGATACATTTGTTGAAAGTGTGTCCACCTTGCCTGTTGATAATAAGCAAGGAAAGACAACAGAAACGGACATGTCGAACGACTTAGACGTCACAACTAAAGCATTTAGGGTATACGAAGTATTTACAACAAGCAATCCAACAGATGTTACAGATCAAAGCAGCCCGTTAGTTAAGAAAGAGACCAAATCTGAATTTACAACACAATCGAAAAACATGAACACAGAAACAACAACGGAGTTCAAATCGGAAACGACATCAACCATGCCGCCTTCCCCTTCTCCTATCTCAGAATTTACAAGTACGGCACAACCAAAGCCTACATATAATCCAGAAGTTATAACTTATCCGCCGTTAAACCAAGAAAGTGGCTTCTTTTCTTTCCTGAAGCGTCTCGTCGAATTCAAATATAGACTCGGTTTAAGCATCTTACAAACGACATCTGACTCATTGAATAGATATTTACGCAGTATGGAGGACACTGTACAGAAAGTGGCCAATAGTTCACATTAGGATAAGTAAAGGATACTCATGAATCTTTTGAAATAGAAACATTCGAATGATCAATCTCAGAACATATCATAATAAGTAAATTAATTAATGATTAAATTAATTACATAATTAGTGACATACGAGTAGTTTTAAAATGAAGAAAGATGTAGGTTTGCTAACTTTTTACTATCCCAAACTATTGCGATTATTCGGTTTAAAAACTGACTGGGATTCAAAAATATTATATTATGCTGTATTGAAATTTTGAAAATAAATAATGCGACCGCGACATTCTGTTGTAAAGTCTAGAGCAAACAAAATTGTGAGTGATAAAAGCATATTTTATTAAGTAATACCATTTCATGTATCAAGCAAATGCAAAAGAAAAAATGTCAAATATATAGGTAAATTGGATAATATCTAATGTTCTAATACCTTGAAAGAAATGAGAGAATAGAAGAAAAAAATTTTATAAGATCGCAACAGATATCTAACAATTACTTTCCACAAAAGTAAATATAAATATATTTAAACTCCTATTGTTAACATAACGGTCATTCCTGTCTATTTCTTTTTTACATTGGTTGAGTATAATTTCAGAATGTTATCCTCGATATAATATTCTTACATAATTGAGGGGAGCCTACTGAATTTATATTGTGATAGATTTTGCGTTAAGAAATTGTTTTTTATTACATTTTGTATCGAAGTTTTCTAATTATGGTTATTTATAAGTGATTTAACTTGTAAAGGTGTTTGAAATGATTGATACTCTTATTTATAATAATGTAAATATTCTTCGTAATAAAGTATTTTATAATATTATTTTGCGTTTTTTTCGTATTTTGATTTACACTATTTTACGGTTTCATTTGGGCGCTGAGGCTTCATATTTACGATTGGTATGGAATTTTTTTATTAACCAAACTGGCCAAATGTTAAAAAAAACTAATTTTTAAATTGTTCATTATTCTTATTCTGGACTGAAACTCTTTCGTGAACCTATTGTTTATTGACATATTTAATTTGATATAAAATATTTTTCACCAGCTCGGTAAATGTCGTTGTATAACGGGATTCTATTCTATAGCTTATAATAAGAAGTCGGTCAATTAAAATGTGAAATAGCGACATCTATTCGGTTTCGAAGTACAATATCACTGCTAAAACATTAGGAATAACGCCATCTACTCAGTAAACTGATAACTATGGAGCAAGATTCATGTAATGTATCTGTTTGTCAAGAGATGGCGTGGATTACAAAAACATGCAGATAATGTCGCTGCCATCTACCAAAATTTATAGAAACTACTATATTTATTTTTCATTATTGTGTATTACGTATCTTTTACGTATCTTACAATATTTTAATTTTTTCATAACATTGTTATTACTTATAGGTTCTTTACTCACAATAAATGCGATTTAACGATCACATTTATAATTTTGTTGAACTACGTTTGAATTTCGAAATTTTGAATTAAATTTCGACGACTGAGCGATCACTGCTACCTAACCTCAAGGCTTAAAATAAAATAAAAACAAGTTATGAAAAAATCATACATCAATTTCAGGGATGTAGATAAAATCCTTCCAAAATTAGTGGCCATACTAGACCAACAGGCAAGTCTCATATCACTCGGTCATTACCTATGACACAACACAAAACCAATGTCCTCATGTATGTTTGATATCTTATCTATGATCTAACTAACTGTTAACTTGCTGATATGTATTATGCATTAATTACCTTCGTTAACGCTTAAACAATACGTCGGATTGCGATAACACATTCAATATCGCTTGTATTAGCTGAACTGTCATAACGAGAGCTTTAATGTCTGTGTTATTGTTATTTGATGTACTTATCAGGGAATTATTATTAACTAAGACACTGATCATCTGGTAATTACACAGTAAACTAACAGTGAGGTGTAATAGCGTAGTGGTTTGGATTTGAGCCTCTCAGTTTTGTGTTTGGGTTCAAATCCTGTGTCTGTTCAAAGTTATGATCGTTTTATAAATTAAAAATTATATATCGCTCGCTATAACGACGAATTATGCATTTTATAAACTTTATGCACCTTATGTGTAGACTTTACGAGTTGGACAATTAAATGCGAACCATTAATCCATTCCTTACGGTTCTTACATACCATAAATTAAATAAACTCACTCGGATAAAACTGATTTAGTTAATTAACTTTTTCATTTAAGATTTCCATGCCGCTTTATATGAGGGAATGCCGACAATAATCTCATCATTCGGATATACCCGGGCGAACGCTGCGTATCGTGAAGGACAGCTTTCCGTAATATATATTAAACCAGCTTTTGCCCGCGACTTCGTCCGCATGGCATAGTGACTTTGGGCAGCGTTTGGAGTATTTCAAAATAAATTATAGCCTATATGTTGCCGAGGTCTAATAGCTATAAAACAAATAAAGTTTCATCAAAATCCATCCAGCAGTTTTTACGTTAATACCGGACAACAGACAGACAGACAGACAGACAGACAAAAATTTCAAAATTATTTTTTTTGGCTTGTGTTACTTATATGAAGACCCCTAGGGCCATTTTTTTTAGTTTTTCTTCAATGCACCGAATTGAATTCTTCTACAGTTTTATTATATGTATAGATTAAGATGAAAATTAATTTCACATTCACCGCTAGTGACGTACGTACTTCACTATTATTAAGAGTGCGGTAGCGTCGTGCAAACAAGTGTACTCGGCGTAATTGTATTAATTTTAATAATGTTAATGGAGTTACGCGGTTGTATGTATTTTACCGATATGCGCGGGAAAACGCGATAGGGTAATAATACTATTTAGAAATGTTTTTTTTGATGTGAAACATGTATTGGCGCGAGACTGACTCGTTTGCCGTGACGTAAACGGAATGACACTGTCTATCCCTCCTTTTTCCGACTCTCTACCCCCTCTTAGGCAGGCGCATATACTGTACACATATTTGGTTGCTTATTATTTTAGGGCAACCGGCTTGCGTATCAATACAACTTCAGTGGCTATTCTTACAAATTTTGAATCGTCTACATTGATCATTATCTTCATGTACCACGTCAGTTTCGAAGACTTCTGACTTCCCCGTTACCCAGTATCTGAGTATTTGGTCAAGATAGTCTTGGTCTCCATCAATTCGCGTTTTATATCGGTTTTGTCATAATTACTTCGGCTATTCTTTATACATGTTCGGTCCATTAGAGCGTACCCTTTCTAGCATATATAGCATTGTATTGTTTCCTAAAAAAATATTATCTATACTAATAATATAAAGCTGAAGAGTTCGTTTGATTGTTTGAACGCGCTAATCTCGGGAAATATTGGTCCGATTTGAAAAATTCTTTCAGTGTTACATAGCTCATTTATCGAGGAAGGCTCTAGGCTACATAACATCACGCTAAGATGAATACGAGAGGAGCAGCTATAAAAAATAATTTACATGGCAGAACAACGTTTGCCAGGTCAACTGGTTATGTATAAATAAACAGTCATAGCCATAGTGGATCGATTTCGCTCTCTTATCCCGGGTTCGAATCCTAGCGAACATCTTTTATTCGGCAAAGTTACGTGCGTATTATACATTCAAAAACAAACATCACTTAATGGCGAAGGCAAACAGTTCCAAAAATTTCCCAAAAACACCTTAAACCTTCCCATCATCATGTCGAACCAGAAAAAAAAACCTCGCTATAATTCCACACGATTCCTACCCAATAATAATTTCGCGCACTGACCGGGTGTTGCGTTCTTTAGACGATCATTCGGAATGTTGTTTAGTTTGAGATAATTAACGTAACATCCGCTTCATGGAATACGTGTATAAATACCACCGGCGGCTTGCACAACGAGGTTGCTTCACGGCGCCCCGCGGAATAACCTCAGCGCGAAGCCTGCGATACAGTTGCGGCTACAATAATAATATCACTACGTAGTATAAAACAAAATCGCTTTCCGCCGTCTGTCGCTATGTATGCTTAGATCTTAGAAACTACGCAACCGATGTTGATGCGGTTTTTTTAAATATATGGAGTGATTCAGGAGAAAGGTTTATATGTATGACATAGGATGCTGTTTATGAAAAAGAATTTTTTTTTTACGAATGATAAAAATAATTATTTGTCAAATTTTTCAAAGTATTCTAGAAAATTAAAACGCTGCCCAAATTCACTATTCCATGCGGACGAAGACGCGGGCAAAAGCTAGTCTTAGGTATATTCGATCTGAAACTAGCAGAGCCCGTTGTAAGGTAACCAGACATTGCTAAATACATATTTCTACAGACAAACAGAAAAATATTGCAAGCCTATTACACAAAAAAATTATTACAACAAACATATGTATATACTTGAGTGCGACGGATATGACTACCACGTCAGTAAAACTCCAATTATTAATTGATTTAATTAGTTAGTCCAGAGCTGTCTTGATGCCGACATAATAGTCTCCGTCTGTTTGTAAGTTCTATGTATTTATTCGTAACTACTGATATCGATTTGTTAGTTAATCGTTAATTTTTCTCTACATTAACATTGTAAAAGTATCTTGTTACTGACATAATAATAAATATGGTCGTGGGTAGGAATTGAATTTACGAACCTCGGCTCAGCAATCAAAATCACTAAACACAGGATTGAAAAGACTAGGCCGGTCTCGTGGTCTCGTGGTCTCGTGGTCGAGTGGTTAGAGAACCTGACTGCAAAACCGAAGATCGTGGGTTCGATTCCCACCAAGTACAAAAATTTATGTGATAAGGACATTTGTCTGTTCTCTGTTTAGTCGTAATAAAAATATCTATATACATATTATATCGTACGCATACATGTATGTGTACCAGCTGTCCGGTTAAAATAACACAGGCCTCAATTGCCTAATTTAGAATCAGATAGCCGTGTATGGAATTGTCCGCAGTATTTATTATTATTGTTATTGTATTATATTTATTTATTGTATTATATATTTAGTTATTGTATTATATATTTTCGAATTAGGAAACGTAGAATCAAGTTTTACCGCGCACAAATCGCTACGCTGATCGTACGAAACCGGTATATCCAAATTCGCACAGAGCACCACTCCCCAGGTTACCCAATGCGCGGGAGTTCGAAAATGAGCAAATTTTAATATCATAACCCCACTCGTGACTGGCGGCTCTGGTCGAGATCTGCGCCGAGCTTGCTGCGCGATCCTATCTCCGAGAACAAACTACACGGAGTAAATTGTTCCATGTTTCGTGTTGCGAGCGTGTATGACGATTTTGATTAGAGTAGATCGGGCAAAGTTAGAACCTTAGCCAGCGGGAATTCCATATCTCTGCCTACACTCATGGAAATAGGCGTGACCATGTGTTAAATCTAGCCTGCGTAATATAGGACCTCGGAAGAGTCATAGTTAACTACTGGTGAAATGCAGGCAGACTGCAAATGTCTTAGGGTTATATGGATCGCTCTACGATGTGTAGGGTCCCTTATATTTCGACGCTGTCATAGCTAAAGACACACGTACCTAATCTCAAAAACCCTCAGTATCTGAAAAACAGAATTGCGTAGCGGGATTTCAACCTCGAATGCTCGGAGTGGTCTGGCCTACCGTGCTATGCGAACTTACGCAAACCGCGAACTATTTCATAGAAAAGAAACAATTTTGTAACACAACAAAATAGTTACGATACGAACTACATACTATCTGTCACTTCACGATTTCAATCACGACAATTTTGTCAACGGTAAAAGTAATGACGTCACTGCATTACGCTTGATAAGCACGAGCTTTTGCGACAGTCTTTCAATTGGAGACGTGGATATTTTTTTCATGTCACGATCGATTTGTGACATAAAATAGCCGTTTGTCGACATTCATAATAATAAGAATCCCAATGAAAGTTTGCTTGACCATTCATAGCGAAAAATATTATAAAAGCATTGCTGTAAAAATATTATTAATAATGTTTCTTTTTGTAACCAACGTATTACCTATTATTAAATGTGTAATTGTTTACTGATGAGTCCACAACAAAATATAAATAAACATAATTACGTAAAAATAATCAGAATCATAAAGAATCAAATTGCTATTAGATCTTAACTTACAATAAGATTGTATTGTCTATTGACGTAGTCTATAGTCTGTGGTTCGGCCAGTCTTGTCATTTAAATAATTTAAATTTGGAACGTTTTAAAATTAAAAATACAGTCTGCGTAACTTTTACTACAGATAATTCAACAATGTACGAAAACTAAAACAAAATTCGCTACACACTAGATAAACTGGTATACTGCAAAGCAAATAAACCTTGCACATTATACCTATTTAAGAGGGCATATAATGGCTTAATAAAGTTAAGTGCCCATTGCACCGACGCTGCATGCACTTAACTGCATCACCTTGACTTCGACGACTACGTATATGCCCTTAATTTGCAACGAACACCCAGTAAGGAGGTTTAAGGCGATTCACCAATGACAAAATGCAAATCCCACACAGATATGTAGATTTTTAACAATCAGTAAAGCCGAACCAGTGAGGTTTAATTTCATTCATGTATATAGCCTACATACGTATATCTTACAACAAACCCATAGACTATAAAATGTAATATTGATTATTCCCAACTTTGGTAACGTGGTGAAGACATAGCTACATACCCCCGCACCTTATGCATCCCCGTTATAAGGACCCCTGACATAAAAAAACTCCATGTTTTGGTGAGAATGAAGAATTAACAAAAGATGGAATTACAATTCGTTGCTAACATCAACTACATCAAGAGGTAACCGTATCGTATAGCGATATTATAAAAATTATATATATATATATATATATATATATATTATAAAAACCTACAATGAAC
>DWUN01004769.1:0-10446 GCA_018249975.1 Passova gellias | reverse complement strand
ACTACACTAAAACTCTAAACCTCACAAAGATCTTTATACTACAGGAGGAATCTTCAGAAACACTTGTCATTGTACAGTATATACATAGTAGGTATATTTTTTTCTAGGCTTAATATATAAATTTATATGTTATGTTTACACTAAGAATGAATAAAAATAAATTAAATTTTAATACACTTTTCATATCTACATTGAAAGGTCTTTGTCTTGGACAAACTTTTTAATAATTATATTTCATGGAAACTTTGCCTTATGCAAATGATCGTTTCTCTATGCAAATTTAGAACACTTCAGTAAAGTCGACATACGACATTCGAAATTATTGGCAAACTTAAAAGCAATACGTGAGCAAATCTTTCGTGAAAGGGAATTTACGTAATTTCCTTTACATTGAACAATTTAATAACAAAATAGAATGATAAAAGGAGAATAAAAATTAGTTTTCAAAAATACACAACAATAACGAAAAACACAGTTTTTGTTTCAATTACGTTAAAACGACATTATTTTGTTTTGGGCACTCGCTCTTATTCTTTGTGATTTGATCGGTTGAAATTTGTAAGATGATGTTACTAATTGCATAAAGAGTGTGCGGCACCCCGGTGGTGCGCACAAGGAACTGACGCAATTTAAAATTGTGCGGTAAAATCAGATTTCCGTGAACCGAGTATTTTCTTACACCAAATGCGCAAAGCGGGCCAACGATCCGTTCTCGTCGGTGGTAATGAAAGATAAACTTTTACTTTTTATGCACCTGTTTGAAATATATTTGTCACGACGTGCGCCTGTTCGTTAAAAGTCCCTTCAAGTTTAATTGGCTTTAAATTTCGTTCCATAAATCTTCTTGACACGATTAGGCCAAGTTACATCTAAAATCGAGGTCCTATATTTTTTAACGATAAATCTCTTGTCGTTTAATGAGTTTAAGAAGAATTTTATTAAATTCTTTATAAAATTGTAACTAATTACTCGCTGATTGGATCACACACATTGAGTCTTACGTAATAATCGATTTTTTAAATTAGTTCCTTATGTTTCAAAGATAATTTTCGTCATGGACGCAACATCCTAGTACTGATTTTAGTCTCAAAGCCTGGTATAGAATGGTATTATGCCTAAGAGCTGTACGCTGTGCCTTGCGCAGCAAAGACCTCATAGCTACCTACTCAAATATGTTTCAGCAACACCGATATGAATTTGGATGCCTAAAGATGTCACTGCCGTTTTGCATTTACAATCGATGTTCTATGTATTATCTAAGATATTTTTAAATTAACGTTACTTTCTCATTTGTTTCTGTAATCTCTAAATAAATAATTGCAATGGATTTCAAACTTTGTAATTTTACGACCATTTTAAAAGGTATCATTATATCCTCAAAAACTATATACATGCACGCCGCGCCTGCGAAATCAGCGAAGAATTCGTCATAGCGGATATCGTCTGTATCAGCGGATCTTCGGCTACTATGTCAGAGCTGATTCAGTTGACTTGCTCATAGAAAGTGTACAATGATGACGGTTGGGCGATTTCACAATACCTATTACTAAAAATAATTTAGGTATTCGGTAACGTAGTCCGGAGATTGATGGCGTGAAACGTAACTTAAAGATGTTACCGAATTTTGATGACAAGATGATCGTAATCGGTAAAATTATAACGACTTTATTTAAATATTACCAATGAAATCACTTTCCACCGAATACATAAAAGTATTAACAGGACGATAAAAAGCCGGTCACGAATATTGTAAAAAAAATGGGAACATCAAATATTTGTCCGTCTCAACCGTTTTTCAAAAGCCGTTCAGTAAAGTGGTCGTCTATTTCAAGAGATCGAGAAGTGTATCTGTAATCTAGGAGATAAATGTTCAACACAACGCAGAGCGCCACATAAATAAACGCATCACGAGATGCACCGCGCTAGATTCAGCAACAGCTGTAGATTCAGGCGGCCTAAGCGGTCGGGGTCAATGCCCACTCGTATTTTCAACATGTGCCGACGTTTTCCGCGTTCCACGGAAAGCTCTCGCTTGTCATCCCTTCGGAAACCTTCGTTGATTTTCGGCTTTCTTCGGGTCTTAGCGTTCAACGTTTTGAAACGCCGGATAATGTAATAAAGATTTTTTCGTCGACAATGCATTCGCCACCGTTGTTTCAACGCGAAATATCGAGATTAAAAAAATATATAAATGCAAATGAAAACTCCTTACTCTTTTCATGATAAACATTCATATCTGATATCCAATGCAAGTTTAGGACGAAACTACTATGAAAATGAGCTCGTCTGACGGCACCACTCAACCTTGACTCCAATAAGACTTGAATATATTGTCCGCAAAAGTTACAGCGATCGTAATCACGGCAAGTGAAGACTGGTACGAACAAAATATGTCAATTGCAGTTCAGTTATAGCTCGGGGGTTTTGTTGGCCTTCGAGCTGAGACCTTGGTGAAGCGAAATGAAATCATGGCACGAATGATGTCATCGTATACGAGTACAATGTCACGGCCAGTGGCAAGTTTGACGTACTCGAATCAAGATGAATGCATTTTTGTGTCCCACCTCTGGGGACAGACAGGTATCTCCTGACAGTAGGACTAAGAGATATCGAGTGCATAATGCACATGACTCTAATAAGAATGTTTGGATAAAAAGATTTTACACTGCTCTACAAAACTTCCTCCGAGAAGGTATAGCCCTTCTCACATAACGATTATCATTGTGACTAATCAACTGTTTTACGAAGTTTGGTAATAGTATCGTAATGGTCATCCACGCAAATGACAACCGCACTTCGGATAACGATAACGTATTTGACCGAAGCCAGGATCAGATATTATCACTCCTTCATTTATTTCAATCTTATTAATTACATATATTACATACTTCAATTCAATCTTATTAATTATACATATATTACCTACAAAATATTCAAATTCTTATCATAGAAAACAGCAAACGAACAAAAAAGTAATTTAATGATGTTTTTAATTGTCAATTCTATTATTTGTACGCATAAATGTATACGTTAAATATTTTACAATTGTTTCCCAGACTAACTCATCTGAGTGTTATTACGAATACATTTATGCTATTTTTAAAAGAAGTACAAACGTCCAAATAGAATACACAACTGAATCTAGGTTAATGTTTATTGCGGTTTACCGAACTTCTGTGCTGTGAATTCATTTAACAGAAGCCATTATACTTTCTTGTTGTTTTTTATTTCAGAAACAAAAACTCCTCTTCAAATCAGAACACAAAATTCGAAATGATGCAAGAGTGAAATAACTATCGGCGATTGTTTTATACTAAAAACTTATCTAAAAACAATATCTTTCCAGGATCGATCGAGAAAACCACAATAAAATTGTAATAACTCGATTATATATTATATTTGTAATTACTTAGAGGCATATATATATAGCTATAGAGATAATGAGACCTTAAATACCAGAATATTCCGTAAAGATCTGCGGTACAATAACAATATCTCTACATTACCTACTCGGTACATAGGTCTATCGATAAGGTCCAAGAACTGACGATAAAATGAGTAGTGTAGTAATCTACCTTAATATAAATATAAAGCCCTCATCGTCTTGATTGAGTAGATTGAAAGGGATCAGAAAATTTGCTATAGTGGGCACGAAAAGTACCGGAGTAGGATATCAGTAAAAAATGAGGCAACCTTCCCGGGCTAATAAAAGTAAACAGAATTGTAATAAATCAAAAGAAATGTACTTTATACGCATAGGTTTATTATTATTAACATGCACACAAACATAATTTAGTAAAACTGTAAAACGGTTGACGGTTCCGAGGGCAAAGTTCCCTAACTCCCTCGTGACAAGTGGCGAACTATGTCGCCGCCTAGCGTTGCCCGGAACAAGTTGGAACGGAACGTTTGTTAATTAGCCGGGAACGGCACAACCGGTTGGGTTTGTTTCCCAAATAAAACGGTCGGCTACGATCAGAAGCGCTTTGTACGATAGCTAATTGGAATATGCGAAGTAACAGTTTGAAGCGGCTTATTAGTTCCTCATCCTAACGAACGCGTATATTGAATTATCTTTTTAAGATCCTTGAAATCTATAATTCTATCGAAAAGAATAGTTTTCTTCTTGAATATGTCTTATAAAATATAAATGCTAGTTCCAGTGTTCGTGCACTAAAAATAACAATAATGCAATATATTTTTTGAAATTTTTGTCTACATGCATTTTTCATGTTACTTCACTGTGGATTCGTGGAAGTACGTTTTATTGGCCAGCCCGGTCGTCGATTGTTTTTAAGACGCGTTTAAAGCGCCCGACGAGACGTAACGATTGTTACGAACGGTTAACGATATACAACCGGGACCGACTGCATAACGGGACCTCCAAAGGACTGTAATGATCGTAAAATTTCTCCTAACTCCTGATGACCCATCTAAGTACCGACTGCGCCCGATGTCACTTCATTGTATAGATCGTTTTTAATCTGCGACTACATCGCGCATGCGCTCACCTGGACATTGTATAAAAGCCTATTAAACTTATAGCCTATTATTTTCTTTTAATAAGTACTTAGTCTAAAACAAAATGCTTCTAGAACATCTGCCCGTCTGCAATCGATATTTACTTATAATTCATGATATTCAGTTTTCAAGCTTCAGCTTTATAGATCTATGTAAATATACATGTAGATTTATTTTAAGCGTTAAAATGTTGTTGCAATTCCTAATACATTTCTTCATTATTGTACCCCACATGTATGAATTAGTATAAATACATATATTATGTATGTAACGTTATATAAATGAAAAGAACTTCTTGGTGAACATGTATAGGTGAACATTTGATTCTCGATACTACTCGTTACGTTGTCGCGTGCCTTCAAAAACACTTCTATATAAATAAAAATGAATCGCCGAATGTGTTGCTAAGCGGAAAATTGGACAAGTTTTGATTTTACAATAATCGTGGAAATTCAGGGTAGGCTTAAAAGCTGAGAAAATAGGGAAAAATTCGGAGGAAAATATTAATAACAGCAATTTAATTTTTCCATATAAACTGCTTGCCTGTCAAACATCATATGTGCGTTCCGTCAAATATGAATAAAATCGGTACAGATATTGGTGTAAATGTAAATATAATAACAATTAACTATGTATTTATTATGAGGCTGTATGAAGTTGGCCGGGACAGCTAGTTTATAATAAGTGCGAGTAAACACCGCAATATTTCTCATTAAAGTGCAAACAGATCGGTCGTTTGCCGGTTTATCTGTGCATATGTAACCGATATCGGAGGTCCGCGGAGTCATTGTCACGTACACACCGCGCACACAGACGATTGTTCTACGTGTTTACAAACCTTATCAATAACTGTACAGCGAGCGAGCTACTCAAAGCTATGCGAATTTAAACACGTTATGCGAATTATAAGCAGTTACAGCCTAGTGGTTTGAAATTCAACTTCGGGGAGTCCGGGTTCGATCCTGGCACGCACTTCTGAGCCGTTACGTGCATTTTATAACTGACATTTAAATATCACTCGTTATAATGGTGAAAGAAAACATCGTGAGGAAACTGGCCTAAGCACCTCTCACAAAAAATGCGAGTTATACATTTAAAAACGAATTAGTATACAAATAATTTATTGTACAGTTTTTAGTTTAAAAATAATGAAATTCAAACAAAACCAATAAAGATCTGCTACAAATATTTACAATTTGCAATAGCATCAGTCGCATGGGCGTCTTTAATGATATGCATGTGTTTCATTTGTTGATGAGCACACACAGCTGTAAATATCATATGTTACAAATAACGCAAGAGCTCTTTACGATCTCAATATCGGTACTACGTAATGTTATAGTCATAGGAAATTTTGGACATTGTAATACTTTTGTAGCTTCTAGTTTAAAATTACAAAATCGTACCAAATGAACTGATATTCGAAATTCACAAGCAAATTGGTTAAGCAAATCGCTTGAAGTGCACATAGCGTGATATAGCGATAGTGCACTCGCCGTCAGTGGAGTGAGATCATCGTAGCGGGTTCAAGTTCGACCGGCGACAATGAACTTGGCCGGCCGTGACTCATGCATGCCGCAGCTATCATTGTGATGTTACGAAACCATAAACACCGGAGGTGTAGGCTTACCTTTATTTTTAGCACGTCTGCCCGACAACACTAGATCATCTGTATTTAATAAATACCATAATCCCATAACTACAAATTTTCGATAAACACATTATTAACTCACTTTAATTTTTTAAAAGTAAATTATTGAAATTCTGTAAGAAAAAGCTACAATATTTCATTTCAGTATATATAAATATCGCTGCTATTTTAGTCCTTGTCATGACCACGATAAAATTAAACATCTCACAATATGTTATATGTGTATATTGATTATAATATAGCCTCCTATCTGCTATACAATAACTCTATCTGCAACAGCGACCGAGACGAAGAAGCGAACCAACATCGTTCACAATCAAAGCTGCGTCAATATCCAAGTGTAACGAGACACCGGAGCGACGGACAGACGGACGGCAAGTATTAAAACAGCGGACGTAATATATCGTAATAATAACATTATGCAAATACTTCACGCGACGATTACATTATGAAACACTTGTGACAGCCACTCGGGCATTAAAGAACATTTATTAATAATTCAAGGCAATTATAAATAATGATTTATTTATTGTCGGGAAAATTTTATGATGCATAATTGTATAATTAATGTTATTAAAATAGCAGTCTCGGTGTCAGCAGCTAGTTGGTGTAGAGCGGTGATTAAATGCATGGTCAATGTATACATTTTCTCACAATAATTTTTCTCCCAATATATACCTAAACTCTTCTTATCTCTCCATCGTTGGATACGTCACTCCTATCATAATGAGTTACTAATAGGGCGGTAACGTGGGGTTTACTGATTTCACAGTCTTAGAAAACATTAATTACAACTTGGATGTTTCCTTCATAAATTCCATTTACGTCGTCAAAAATCCTAAAAATTCACGTAACTTCTTGAAGTTGGAATTTCGAAACCAAGCCTCCAGGTTTCAAGGCTGAACTTTAAACCAATAGACTAAGACTGCCTAATGTCCGATCAACTACGTAAAGTAGAAAATCGACAATTCAATCTGTCATTCAACTTTTAATCGCCGAAGACATGAGGAAACACAGACGTGCCTTCTTACACGTGCGCACTTTTCTAACTTAGGACGCATTTGTATGTGACAGCACGAAGGAAGAGGTCGCCTGAGCGAGATCTTTGATTGTACATGCATATCACATCTATAAAGTACTCGTAACATAAGAAGATGCAGACAGCGCAACTTCTACAACTGAAATAGCCCACACATCGATGCATAAATGAATACGACAATACAGGCTGATTGAGTGTAATGGGAACAATAATAATAACATCTATTGTATTTATTTAATGGAAATTTGTACAATTACATTAGTTTAGCTAGAATCCTATTTAGCAGATGCAAATTCGATGAGCTCTATAGCTTGTTTCTTGATGTCTTAGTGAATATTGTTTGATTTCTTTGTTCATATTAGCATTATCACAGAACTGTTATTATATGTTTATGATGTCTTCATAACAATAAATATTATTGGAGAACTTAAAGGTATTTTACACAACCATAACGAATACCTTTTGAAGTCTAGTGGAGAAAGAAGTTTCACACCACAAATGCTTTGTTTCAGGAAAGGAGCACAAAAAGTTTTCCGTCTAAAATTAGAACTCATTGGTGAATTCTCAAGTATTGGTTTATGGGCATAATTAACGATAACCATTTAAGACTAAATAGCTAAACTGCGGGTTTTCTTTGTTTCCTTTTGTTAAGAAGCAAACTGTAACAAACGGGGATAATAAATCCAAACATTATTAAGTTATTGATAAATATTAAAATCTTTGTTGAATATTTTCTTGGCGTTTGGGAAAAAAGATAACAAATATTTTTACGTATGATGCAACTGTCAAGTGTCGATGACCTTTTATCGTTCATTCTCCTTAACAGGTGGTCAACAAAATCTGTTAAGGTAAGTTCGAGCATTTGTCAGTGCAAAAAATTGGAGTGGTATCAGGGCTGACGCAATCATAGCCTTATGAGAACTTATGAATGTCAGGTTCAAAGACCCGGCGCTGTGACGACGCTATGAGTAATATATACGTAACATTGATACAATTGAAAAAACGAAGTACCTATCTATGGCATTGCACCGACATTGAACCCAATGAAACAATTTGGGTAGTACCATATTTAAATATTTCGTCCGGATCTACGCAGTTATATTGGATGGAGTAGAAGCAAATTGCAATAATTACAACAAAAGCAAAAGTACTTTACACTTATGCTTCATACTTCTTTCTTTATGAGAAGCTTGATGTCTGTTACAGTATAATCACAGGGCATTTATTAAAATGTATTCATCTAAAATTACTTTGAGTTTGGATATGCTAACATTATATCCAGAATGAGTTCTGATCAAAATCAGCAGCGCAAGAAACTTCGGTGAAATGCCCTTAAAGTATTCCAAAGACCGATTGGTGTTGTTAATTGGGTACTACAGTCTTCGCACATGTGTAAAGCGCAGCATGAGACACATTCGGTTCCTGACCGGGGACATATCAGTTAGATACTGATAAATTTCCGTATCCCTTCTCAAGGCGTTTTTATACTTGTCGTACTTGTATAAGTCATGCATAAAACATAAAAATTTGATGCAACGATATGAACAATATTTTGAAAATTTTGAAATACTTATTTATAAACTTATTTTTACATCTTAACTCCAAAAAAAATATTAACAATCCACAGATAAGCAGACCATCGAAATTGAAAGTTTTGTCTCAATACACATACCTATTGCGAAACTGCAGTAAACCTACACGAGACTTGATATATACTTGATTAGCTCTTAAAGTTAATAAAGCGTGAACGTCTCGCCGTAGAACGTGAAGGATATCCCTATACCGAGCAAACAGCTATGGACACCTCGGGCCAGACGCGAGCAAACTCAATCAGAAGATCTTGGAAGCGGCCGTGTTTGTACTGGCTCCGACCGAACGCTACTGGTGTTCTATGCGGTTCGAGGTATATCCGTATCGCTTTAGACAGACTAGACACACAAATAAATAAGTGCTCAGCAGTATAAGCGGGTAATTGTACCCACTCAGGTTACGCTCTCCAATTCGTTGCAACTATTTTGTTACGCACTGTATCGGTATGAGTGTTAAATAATGATAATAATGTAAGTGTAAATCTTAAATGGTCAAAAGTATCATATTAACAATGTCTTTATTGTTTTATTACAATGCAAAATGTACTCGTAGTTATGTTTGAAATGCAATTCAAAGTAATACGTATACATATTTTATCTAATCATAAATATAATATATATTATTTTAATACTAATTTCAAAAACTTTAATAGAAAATAAAGGATTGCAATATTAAGAACACTTACGTGTCTATTTGCTAAATCCGGGCTCCTCACAATGACGGCGTATTTATTCAGTCATTCATAAACACCGATACCATTTAATCTCGATAGCGTAACGCACTCGAAACCACATTATAATGAGTACAAATGGTTGTAACAATTTTAATAACAATAGCATTGAATGTGCTACAAACAAATTAATATAAATAACAATAGCAATAAAATCAATTAGTCTAGTTTAATGCCGGATAACACTGTATCGATTAAGAATTAATCGCGTAAGACGGATCCCGATCGTATTAATTTGCCTCGTATCGGAACATCGGCGTACGGAGAAGAGTAGCACAATAAATATAACGCACTACGTATTCGGAGTTCACTCGGGGCCGACCGCGGGGCCAACGACCGTCCTTAGCATCGGCAGACGGGGCTCACAGACAGCCGACTGTCTCGCTCTAGCAACACACGCGCTACCATGCCGCGTTCCATACTTCTATTCAAATCAATTGATGTTTTCGTATTAGCCGCTAATTTATTGGAAGGTATGCGTGTTAAAGCTACATTTTAAATAAATCAATTGACGGTTTAAAGTACTGGTGACTTATTACTTTGTGGGGAAATGTGCATTTTTTATGCGACTGCATTAAACATAACTAGACGAAAGTCTAATAGTAAAGTGAAAAACAAAATACGCCAATATATGTACACTTTGAGGTCATTATCGTCCAATTGGTTGGCAGTTTATCAAAACATGTATTAGGTGGGTCTTAATTGATCATATTTAAAACAGAAATTTGTTAATGTATCATCAGAACTGAAACCATAATAATATGGAATTTCTTAAAGAATGATAATTTGGTCTGTCACACATCGTTTAACTGTTAACAGCATAAATAAATCGTATTAAAGGACACGCTCATAAATTTTTTTTTTTAATTTTTCAGTGCACACGGAAATTTTTAATATTACAACCAGCCATCATAT
>DWUN01004768.1:0-10448 GCA_018249975.1 Passova gellias | reverse complement strand
CTAACAATTATCACTGTTTATCAACGTTAATTGTTTTTTATTTATTTTATCTTTGCTAACCCGGCATATAGGCTTTTGACCATTGCGGAATTGTAGGTAAAGTAATTATTACGACAAATGCAAACTAGGATGTTTCGCCCCTATCTTCATTTTGTTTCATAACTAAAACTTTGCGAAAATAATCCACAATGATACTGGATGCAGAGATTTATAAAAACTGTGTGCTTGGGAGGTTTAGACGTTTAGATAAACATTTTTAAGTATCTTCTTATCACAGAATAAATTCCGAAATCTTACTATCTATGTCAGGTGCACCTACTACCAAACTTCAAAAAGTTTTTGACACGAAGTTAGCAAACTTGTAATATCGAGAGAGACTATTTGATTTGACTTTGTATTTATCACTTTTCCATATTAACTTATTTCTTACTTATATTTCTAACTCAAAATCACAATGACATCTGTTAAGCTCTATCATTTTCCTTTGAGCGGTCCATCCCGAGGTGCATTTTTAGCTTCAAAGCTAATTGGGATTCCCGTGGAGATCGTTATTATAGATTTATTTAAGAAAGAACAGTTAAGTGAAAGCTTTTTGAAGATTAATCCCCAGCATTGCGTGCCAACTCTTGATGACGATGGTTTTATTATGTGGGAGAGTCGCGCCATAGCGTGCTACTTGGCTGATAAGCACGGAAAGGACGATGAAATATATCCGAAGGACTTAAAACGCCGGGCCATCGTCAACCAAAGGCTGTACTTTGATAGTTCATTCTTATATCCCAGAATCAGAGCCATATGTGTAAGTTTTTTTTATTTAATACTAAAAAGATTACCAGCTTAGGATCTTTTACCTACAGTTAATGAAATAAGCTTAAAAACTACGTTTTAGAACACTAGAGTTACTTAGTCTAGATATCAGGGTAATAATAACTGCAGGAGCATTCCAAGTAAATCTAGTCTCTAGTCCTTCCTAGTAGAATCTGGCAGACAATGTCTGGACCATGTTATTCAATGATTTAATTATTGACAACATTTACCAATAACTTACTATGATGATTCTACAATCGAAAATGTTTTCTATATTTGAATTTGAATATAGAAACATGGGGATGGGTTCGACAATGTGAGAATTAACGTGTTGTAGCGCCATCTAGTGGGGAGTTATAGCATATTAACCTTGATGATAAAACATGTGCAAGTTTTAATTATTGTAAACCAGCAAATAGTCACAGTCTTTCAAATATATCAATGTTGATTGTTACAATAATCTTAATATAAGGCTATATTCAATGTAAGCTACTCCTGCTTATATGTGATTAGTCCATTCCAGTCCGAAACATTAAACGGTAATTTGCTTTTCTTTACAATAACAACAACAACATCATAACATCACGCCAGGTCCCTAATGGAGTTTAACACTCTTCTTTACAGTACCCAATTTTAACTCAAGGAGCAACAGAAATACCAGAAGTGCTGAGAGATGATCTAAATACTACTATTGGATTCCTGGACCAGTTCCTGGCCGACAATAAATGGGTAGCGGGTGACCATATCACAATTGCTGATACAACAATTCTTGCATCATTATCTGGAATCATTGTATGTATTGTCATTTAAATATTCTATACAATTAATTAATAATTAATAATTTTCTTATGCATTCATTTAGAACTATTGCAGACAATACACACAAGCTATCTGATCCACTGAGCATGTATTGTGTTGATCAAATACTGATAATGACAGTATTTTGTATACGTGCTTTCCCTTTCAGGAAGTAGGCTGGGATATGTCATTGTTCCCGAATGTCCAAAGGTGGTTAAAGGAATGTGAATCTTTACCTGGTTATAATGAAAACTTAGAAGGTGCCAAGGCATTTGGGGCTGCAATTAAAAAGAACATGAAAAAATGAGGATATCGAGCAATCAAGAAATATCGGCCAAATGCCAGCCTATCACATAATAACAAAAAAGAACATTTAAAACAAATCCATACATTTATTTTGTTTACACTTGTTAAACTTATTAATCTTATTAATGTGTTTAATAAAGTTTATTTTTTCTATCTGTGGAATTTTAATACAATCTGTTGTTCATTTTTTACTCTTCTTTTTATAACAATCTCTGATTTAAAACCTTTCTTAGACATAATACCAATCACTTCATCTGGAATGTTCTCTTCTATCAACAAAAGATAAAATGTGCCAGTATCAGCCAGTATCTTTGGTAACATATCGAATAGTCTATCTGTGACTTCTCTTCCTTTAACACCTCCCGCCCAACTGGCTGTGATACTGACATCGCCACACTCTTCTGACTCTGTCACGACATATGGGGGATTGAATAACACAACATCAAACTTATTATCAACAAAGCAACAAGCCAAATCCATGGTTATCGGCTCGAGGATCACCTTATTCTGAACTGCGGTACTCTTAGACATAATGGATGCTTTAAAATTAACATCGGTGCTGAAACAATATGTATGAGGGAACACCATTCCGAATGCAGTTATGACAATTCCACTCCCAGAGCCTACTTCTAAACAAAATGTGGGGTTTTTGTTTCTCAAATACTGAAGATCCTTTTCTAAAGCATCGATTAAGAGGTAGCTGTCTTCCGCTGGTTCATATACATACTCAAAATCAGCCTTATCAATATGATTTTGATCAGGAGTCTCCATAGTTTTAGTTTATGCTGCCTTGGTCGGAGGCCACGCTACTGGTGCTCTGTTCTGGTTCTTGGGGTGTTTGCTCCGGTATTGCCGTTCGAATTACCTTCTCCTTGCTAACCATTCGCCTAATCTCATTTAACCTGTCCTGTAAAATGTGAAAAAGATTAAATAATCAATAGATTAATTAAACAGTCTTGTCTTAGTTTCATATTATGATGAATTGAAATCTATGCATTTAATAAAACTGTAGATAAGTTCAATTTTGTACATTGAATAAAAACGAAAAAAAATACGCCTAGGGGTCTTTATACAAGTAATACAAGCCAAAAAAAATTAATTCTGAAATTTTTATTGGTCTGTCTATTGTCTGGCTTTCTTAAAAAACTATTGAACGGATTTCGATGAAATTTTTTTTGTATATAATATCTACTAGTCCCTGGCATAGGAAATACAATAGTTTGTTGTTGTTTAGCCCTTATTATACTCGCAAATATCAAGGCCCAGATAAATAATGTTATCATATCAGCATAATTTGTGGATTATAAAAAAGATCTTGATTGATTCATATTCAGAGACTAAATGACTAGAGCTGGTAATGTAACATTTGGACTGCAAGATTCTTTTAAAAAAATATTTTCAGACATCACTGCCCAATGATAGGGAAAAAGTGTATTGATGCTTCTGGCTGTGTATAAAATACTGCAATGTTAAAAAAAAATTAAAACCCGAGTATTACATTTGTAACATATGTTATCTGTGAATGAAATATTTTGTAAATTTTGTACAAACCTGTGAAGCTTGCAACACATTGAGGACAACTGTAACCTTGTGTTTACATGCTATCAGCTTCTTCACATAAGGATCGAGGTCTCGATGGTTGTTTAATGCCTCACGAACTTTTAGCAGCTCTTCATTCAAAGAATCAATCTGCTGTTTCAATTCTAATTGGGCAATCCTAAAATATATCATAAAATTATTTAATGTATTACACAATATAGAACATTTATTCAAGAATATTTACAAGCACAGTAATTGCATACAAAATGCATTTGATTTGCAGCTTATCCAATTTTTTTATGTGGACCCTGTAGTTTTGCATCTCAAGTCAGATCAACCAGCAGTTTGTTTGAACCCAAACTCGATTGATCAGATAATTTAATATCTCCCTATAAATGCAAAGCAATAAAAACCATTGCATAGATAGCCCAGTGGTTAATGTTTTAGCCTCTTTTCTGAGGTGTATAAAGTCTAACAATATGCATTTGCTCAGCGTGGTAGAGTATGGAGTTAAATTTTAACACTAACAATAAAATAACTTCACAATTTTTAATACTTAAACAATAAAATGGGTTGGAAAAAATGAAATTTAATATTCAATTGTAATTACCTAGTGGCTCTAACCCTGTCGTCGAGTTGGTCAACCGTGGGCTTCAGAAGTCCCAGTAAACCTTCGGCAAGCGTGTCCCTAGTAGGATTGTCGCATAAATTGCCAGTATTCTCATCTGCCGACGTTGTTGTGCTTTCAGTGTCATCCATGTTTTAATAAATACGCCAATTAATCCATCTTAAACTTCTTGCCGTAGAAAGCAAAAACTCTATATTAATTATATATCTCAAAATTCACATTTACACCTTATTTGGGTCAACATATAAGTTGTAGATTTTCGATGTGAGTTGACACTTGAAGTTGTCAATTTTGACATTGTTGTGAAGTTGTGATGATATTGTAGTGAGATTGACCTTTCTTGATCTTTGCTTTGTTCATTGTTGTCCGTTACTATGTATGTATTGATATTTTGTTTTATGTATAATAATGTCCGATATTGCCTATGTTTTCTACATTTGTAAAATTACTGAAAATTTGTGGTAATTTGTGACAAATGTTACTGTAATGAATGAATGACATTCTCGAAGGTTAGTAAATGGTATTTGAAGTAATAATAGAAAAAAGGTAGATTTACGTTTGGTATTGTACAAAATAAAACAATAGAAATATTTTATCTTCTTTGTATATTTTCAAAATATTGTTATCTTATTGACCTTGAGAAATAACAACATGACAGTTTGTTTTTACTAAGAAATAGCTAAGCTACGTAGAGAAGAGCAATTACTCCATAGCTCCATACAGACGTAAAATTTGCTAATCTGTGAATTTATTATCATCAAATTCTACACCAATAAACCACTGTATTTTTTGTTTTCAAATTAAAAACCTGATAAAACGTCATAACGTAAAAACAGTAAATTTAAAAATAAAAGTCATTTTTGCTACGTGAAAAATTGTTATTTATCAATCAATGCATTGAAATATTTCAACTCTATTTAAAAACTAAGTGACTTAAGCTAAAACTACCACTATTTTGTATAATTGGCTATTGGTTTTTTTCTAATTTAGCTAGTAGCTACCAGTATTGAGCAACTATAGGAAATAACTTTATCAGTCCTCCAAAATTATAACTACGTTCATTAGAAACTGTTTGGTTTTATATATTCATTTATAATATATATTTACAAAAGTTGTAATTGCATCACATTATATAATTATAATATATCTATTGAATACTATTAGTGGCCAGTATTTAATTCCCACGTTATTTATCAGTTACAGTGCTTCCTAAAACATGTAGCTGGTTAACTGGCACTTTATTCGAAAAATAGAACGTTTCAAAATATATAGTACAGTATTATCATACTAAAATATAACCTATATAACAGTAACATTTATTATTTTCCTATCTATCCCTTACCTTATATTTACCCTTAAAAAGTAACGGATATCTACGAAAAGTCAAAATAATAGACGTAAAATTTTACAATGAATCCATAAGCATACGCATTTGTTCCTTTACATGGGACTCCATATTCGCATAATCACGTAACACCTCTTCGATCATATCCACAAATATCATTGGCCACTGAAGCTCTAGAGTCCGCAGACGCTGAGCCGCGCCACAGGCAATTTCAATAGTGTGGGATAAATGACCGCGCCCACGGACTCGCCAACTCATATCCTCCTGATGAATAAAATTAGATTATGAAGCAACTTGACCTCAATCTTAAATCTGCTATGAAATAAGCATGTAAAAAACATGATATATCTTATAGATGATATATAAGCAATTGAGCTACTATATTTTTAAAAAGTGAAATAAGAAATTGGTTTATTTTATTTGTTATCATAAATAAAAGTATTTTATTAGGATAGCAACATTATTATTTTGAAAAAAAAAAGGAATTGAAAAATGAAATATTACAAATGTATAGGGGAAAAATGTACTTTTTTAACGCGGTTACGTGTGATTCTATTGGTAATTTAATAGCTTTTATTGGTAATCTACGCACTCGCGCGTGAATTGTTTGAGATCAGTGACAGATATTAGGGCTGCCGTGTTACGCATTATAAAATACCTGTGAAACATTCCCCTTTTTGTACTGCAAAGCCTCTTTGGCTATGACATCTCTAAGCGCTGGGTCAGCGGCTCTCAACCATGCCTTAGCACTTATCGAGCTGTTTCCACTTCTTCCCAGTCTCGACAAGAGAGGCTGCAGCGGCGCATCGGGAAGAGCCCGAAGTACAATGTCGCTTAGGCCATTGTATGTCTTATTAGCAATTTTCAATTCTTCATCCGTTATCTGTGGTAAATGAAAAATTGTATCAAATACGAATAATTTTCAAATTATCCATACTAATATTGTAAATGCGAAAGTGCGTTTGTTTGTCCTTTTTTTTATCAAAACGGAACAACTGATCGGCGTGACTTTTGTTATGGAGATAGTTGAAGGGCTGAAGAGTTATATAGGCTACTGGTTTACGCGGTAAAATATCTCATGTTCACAAGAAAACACATTTTAATAAAATAAGCGCTATAGATAGCGTTACGGGCGCAACCATGTTATGACGTATGAACAAATTTAATACTTTTGACCACGCGGGCGAACAACTAGTTTAAGATAATTGTAAAATTACCAGTTCATCGTTTATTTCTCTGAGTCCCCAGTGAGCTAGTCTGTACACCGCGTACTCCCGCCATGTCTTGGTGCAAATCGGATTGCCCTCGGGGAGCACAGTTAAACCAGTTAGTCCACGAAGTTCGGCTAATGCATGCAGCTGCCCCAGATACTGCAGACCAGTCGCGCGAACCGATATATGATTTACGTTTGGAAATCTACGACAAAATATAATGCAATAATGAACCAAAAGTTTTCATGTAAACGTCAATACATAGTCCAATTAGTGTCGAGATGGTTTTCGGGAAAGTGAATTAACTAACTTACTTAGTTTTCAACTCGGGCAGCGATTGTGCAACTGCACTAAAGTGCACGTAATGAAAAGCGGCGCGCGTGACTGTACGGGCCCGGTCCCATTCCCATTCGCGTGCCAGACGGCGCACTGCTCCGGCGCCCCAAGCGCTCACCACACCGTCGCTCACCTCCACTAAATAATCTACACCTATGTAACAGATACATGGCTTCTTAGGAATCCTCATCTGCACATTTTTAGGGGATATATAATCGAATCTAGCTGGAGACTTATGGCAATTTAGATTAAATTTATATAGAAAAGTATATACATTTAGTCGTTAAATAACGTATAATGTATCATGAAAGGATACGACCTCAAGACATTCGCACAAACCTGAATACAACCTTAAAAATCTAATTAGTTCCTTACTTACCTTGTTCCCTATCTTTTGATATTGGTATAGCTTTAGGGACGGGCTCTGAAGATTTCAAGCTTGCTAAACTTTTGCCAGATTTAGCTTTAGCCGTAGACGCTCTGTGAGCTGAGGACGCCCGTTCACTTCTCCGCGTTATAGTCGCACTTCTAATGTTTCTATTATTCGATCTACTGTTGAGAGAGCCCTCGCGTTTTAATACTCGACTATTGTCGCTGCCCGAGGTCGAAGATGTAGCAACCGATCCCACATTAGTACTACCTGATATGTTGCTAACGTTTTCGGTGTGGTCAGACACTTTGGATTTAATTTTCCTACTTTCCGGGTCACAGACCGATTTGGACCGCATTGAACTGAAATTTTCTCGTCGTCTGAGAACAGTGGGAATCCGCCTGAAACGTCTCTTGTTCGTTTCTTCCTCGCTATCACTGGTGGATGAGGGTATAGAACTGAACGACGAATCAATTACCGGTTCTGTACTTGAGATACTCTCCCATCGCTTCAAAACCGGATCAACACTATCTGATAACTTAACATTTTCAAGCGATGTAATAATCGGTAATAATATAGGTGGTAATCTCAAGTTGCTGTTAGTGGATGTAGATGCATCGGTTTCCTGCGAGGCGCTTCTTTCGGAGAAATTTACACGTTTCTCTGGAGGTCTTTTGGCGGTCGAACTTCTTTGTAACTTTCGTCCAGCTGCCGCTTTGGGTACACTATCGGAAAAGCCTTTACTGCTTGTGTCGCTCTGGTTGTTTTTACAGTCAGAATCTTCCGCTTGCTGCGTTGAAACCACAACATCTGGTAAGCCCGCCATTTCAACAGTCTGCGTACCGTCAGTCTGAGTGTCGACTGCTGTGGATTCATGTGCCAACTCCTTTTCTATATCAACGTTCTTTGTTGGACTTGTAGTGCTTGCAAAACATTTGTTTTCCGATCTGTAAGTACATGCTCACGTATTAGTACTATTATATGTATTAGAATTTTGATTAATGACATGAAATGTAAAGCCCCACCTTAGTAATTCCCAGTTAGTGCGTGCGTTGTGTATGATTTGGTCGCGACGAGCCGCTTGCTGTTCAGACCCACCTAACGCACAGTAAGCGGCGCGAGCTGCTTCTTTATTGCAACGCCAAGCCATTGCAGCTCTTCTTACCTATAAAATAGAGGGCAAATATAAAATGTTATTAAGTATTACTTAAAATTACTGTATAGTCATTCAAATATATTGACTACATTATAAAAGAGCTAAATAGAAATCACGACGAAATCGTAAATATTTTTCGAAACTTGCACCAAGTAGAATACCTTGGGCGAATCTCTGATAACCTCCAAAATCTTTGAATTCTGACCATGCATCGATAAAAAAGAGCTTGCAGTTTTCGAAAAGACCTCTGTGCATTAGCGGGATATAAATAGGGTTGCAGCCAATCGGTAAAAAGAGCATAGATTGCATTATGGGCAAGTAGATTAAGGACCAGAAGCCGGTAGTTTCAAAGAGATGGAAAAACAGGTGAACATAACATATAGGCTGTTGTATTTTTACAGAAACTATGAACTTACCTGTTCAGTGACATGCATGTTGGTTAACGTCACTAGATTCGGAAGATATGAGACAAGGAATGGCGTACAGTCGCCACCCAGGGCGACTGGATTGCCATCAAGCGACACGTCAATAAGCGCTGCAGCTTCAGCCAGAGTAGACACATCTTCAATACTAAAATTGTAATTTCCTGTAATTTGATTCCCAAAGTTTATTACGACGAAATTCTCGTTCAATATTTATTCTTACCTTTGTAAATCATTGTTGCCAAGATACAACTTCTGCAATTTCGATGTATTATTAAAACCGAGCAGTTTCCTTAGACGATTCCTCTTCAAATTCAGCTCTCGCAGTGAAATCAGCCCTTGAAAATCACTTTGTCCTATACATTTGATTTGGTTACCGGCTAGATTGAGCACTTTGAGTTCGCTCAAACTGGACAGACCACCGACTTTGGTGATTCTGTTTCCATGTAGATCCAAAACTTCCAACTTAACCAGGCTTGAGAGACCTTCGATCCTCTTAATTCTACAACAGTTTGGAGGTGCACTGTACATGACTGCATGTGTTTAGTAATTTATGTTACCTGTTTGATAAAACTTACCTGTTTTTGCCCATCAATAACACTCGTAAACTGAAAAGTCTTTCGAGGGCGGTGATTTTGTCTATCTGATTGTCATAAACGTCAAGGAATACCAATTTGCTTAAGTCGAGGGGAGATAAGCCAGATAAGCTGTTAATCAAGTTATGTTGCACGGACAGCAGCCGCAGCCCTGGTTCCCCGACTATATGAGGTATTGATGATAGGCCCCTTCTAGAAAACAAACAATTTCTGGTGCTACTTTCAATCGTGATTAAATTTAACTTTCTTTGCTTGGGAAATAAAAGATCGTTAGGAAGCCTTTGCGGTCATAATGTTCTGTGAAGCGTTTGAGGTTTGCATCCCGCAATCAGGCGTGCAAGACGCTTAAGCTTAAGCTTTGCCTTAAGGTTTCACTGCCTGAACAGACAAGATGGACGGTACATATTGATGGAGAAAACATAATAATTATTAAGATTATAATGAAAGTGCTTACGTAAAACATTACGTCATCCACGGAACACAAGTTTTGGAAGTTAATATTATTATTGTGATAATTTTATATGTACCTGTCAAGGCTTATTCTATCAGGAAGACGATCTTTTTCCTGTGGAGTTCTAGAAAGCTGCACCTTACCCTCGCCCACTGCTTGTAAATTAATCGTTTCATCTTTTCCATCTTCTTTTGCGAGATAATTATTGCTGAAATATGAATAGTCGTTAAATTGTTTGTGTACAATTATAAAGTTTTTTTTTATTTTAATTTTTCTTACCTAGGAAGTATTGAATTGGAGCGTTGAATAGTTCTTGTACGTGGGTCGGGCAGAGCAGGTCTTATTTGTAAAAATAAACGTCCATCATTACTTGTGCCTGGGTCAACTCGATCGTTTCCTACGTCAAGAGATTGTGCTGATCTCCCTCTGGCATGGAATGCTAATTTTCTTATCTAAAAATCATACCGAAATGTATTTAAGCTC
>DWUN01004767.1:0-10449 GCA_018249975.1 Passova gellias | reverse complement strand
TTAAGGGAACAAGGGGACATGACAGACATAACATGACAGAGAAAGCGACTTTGTTTTATACTATGTAAGAAGATTAACCGTGGCAGACCATTATCGTGCGTCTAACATCGTGCAGACAACTTTTAAAGCGGAAAAAAATATGAAATTTTGAAAGTAATCGACTTAGTTTTGCTCATTATCTTAGTTCATTAATTGTCTTAGAAGCTTATATTTATCACGGCGGACGTTTTCATTGGGTACACACTGCAACAGACATTAAAGTCATATCTATATGCTACCGGAGCAGAGCTGACTGCAGAGGAGCGATAATGATGTTGACGTTCAATGGGTGAGACAACGGTTTTATCATTCAACCTTAAAACATTGTTGAATTCCGCATTCGATACGCGTATCTTTATGATACGGATTATTCGTCCATAAAACGGGAATTTACAATCGGAGCGGCCAGGGGATCACGTGCGCGTCGGGCTAATGCCATAACGTTTATCAAATCTTAAAATCCAATAATATTGCACACCAACATTACTTTTTACATTAGTATTGTCTAATTATAAATATCGAAAAAGATAATCCAGCCGAATAAATAATTCTGATAAGTCTTTTAAATTTTTCTCAAAAGTTGTCTAATGAATACCTACCTACTTACAACACACTAATTAATATTGATAAGTTTTAACGATTGGGCCTTACAGATTTAAGAACAATAGCTCTTTAATATATTACATGGGAGTATATATAAGATATACACAAGCGAATCTAATTATACCTATAAAGAATGAGCCTCGGTACGGTACGTTTTATTATTCGGGGCCGTCTTCATGTGACGAAGAATTTTAAAATTTAGTGAGTACTGAAAATGCAATCTTCATACATACACTTGTATTTTGCTAATAAGCAATCATTCTTTATCGATTTGGCATTGAAATTTGCGCACGTGTCCGGAGGAGGGCGATAGTGCGGCCGATTGCATTATTGTTAAAAAGCATTCGTTACAGTCTAGAGCCAGACTAATAAAATGATAAAATGTTCATTTCGGAGTTCACTAAAACTAAACTCGGTCGGCGGATTCCTTTGTACTTGAAGCATATGCCACTCCGAAGGCGTTAGATACGGGCCACAATTTTTGTGGTTAAAATAATAAAGTGAAGTCGCAGTCAATCTTGCAGTACTACTGACTACCCACATAATTATTGGCGAGTCCTTAGGTACTATTGTTACGAAAAGTGCCAATAAGCAATGGATTAAAATATAGATATCGTATCTACAGATAAAGTATGAATTTAAATATTAAATTGATATGGATTTTGACGGTCTCGATTATAACATTCGTAAACAACTTACGGTATACGTTTATACAAGTTCGTCTCCTAAAATGACGACATTTAAATAATTCGTTTCCAGCCCCGTGTACCGTTGTATCGCTGGCGAACCAGCGGGACGGCAGCCGCCGCGGTATCCGACTAAATAGACGCCGGATTCACTGCTCAGCGGCCGGTCGGCTCGGACAGCTGTTAGCGGTTATCTCAATACGAGCCCGCCGGAGCAGCGACGTAACGAACGCTTGTAACGTCATTGGGTTACCCGCGGAGCCGGCGGCGAGGGATCCTTGGGGAAACTTCGGCGCATTAAAACGACACACCAGTATTAAAATCAATACAAATCATTTAATTAATAACAATCGTGGAGTACACGTACAATACGGTAACGTGATTCCTAATTAGCTCTATTGCTAACTTTTTTCATTACATCTTATCTTTGTTTTCTTGGATACACGCGTGTACTCGTATTTGCGACGGATTTCAATGTAATCCTCTCGTAGCTGAAGCCGGTGGCGCCGGCGATACGAGCTCGCGAGAACGCAATACGATAATAATAATAATATAGGACGTAAATCGTTCCAAACTACCGCTTAAGCAAAGATATCTGTCATCCAAGAGGCTCCGAGTTCAGTTCCCGGCGAGGGAAACACCAAAATTGTACATATATTATATTTAGTTACCAATTTTCAGTATAAGCTTTTCTTGGGCTGCGATCACTTAAAGGGGATAGCGTAAGTCGCCTCTTACGATGGATACGATGGATTGAAAAATGAAAAACAGCCGTGGGAATGTACCGAAGACCGCGCTAGAGACAATGTTCAATCACTTCAACGAATACAACGAGGGGGTTCCGACCGACTGCGAGACGAGCCCTCCAGCGGGCGGCGCCGCGACCAGATCCAGGTCCCACCGCAGAGCGGGGGTCCGGGACATACGCCGTTACTTAGGGATATGGTTAAAGATACATTACATCTCGGGACAATATCAAATGATGCGGAGGCCGTACCGTGGGGACTGGGAACATTATGAACCGGTTATATTAAACATGTTTAAATACCGACGAAGATAGTTTTTACATCAAAAATATTATGGTCATTTCATCGATATTCGTCACAGTTGAGAATCGAACTCCCAAGACTCGACTCGGCAGTTCGGTGCGTTAACTACTGCACCTACGGGTCATTAAGATTGTGGTAATTCTCTCTAACATTGATACTATTTATATTGTATTTTCGATACAAACAATATTGTTACAAAATTTGTTGTATCCATATGAGCGATCATACCGATAGCTAATCTCATGAACATTAACTGGCATCGCGGCCGGGCGGTTGCTGGGCGGACGGTTGCTGGGCGGGCGGCTGCAACACCGGCGGTTGCGGGTTGGATCTCTACCCGGGACAAACATTCGTGTAATGAGCACATTGGTTTGTTCCGTCTCCCGGATGTAATAAAAATAACTATGAAGCTATTATTAGCCTGTATTTATGTCTGTTTATCAGCGTTACCGTTCCGCAATACTGTCCTTTAAGTGGCTCGTTTGAAATCAGCCGCGTGTGGAATTGGTCCAAGTATTATTGCTATTGCGATAGAGATCATTGACGCCTTTCCACACTATCGGTTGACAAATGATAGCCCGCGTGACTGTACCGGGCGGGGGGCCGCGGGGGGCGCCGACGGGCTCTCCGCTAATCTAATCGCGAGACCACATCTGCCTTCTTAAGGCCGGCGAGACCCAGGTGTCCTCTAATAAACGGGTCAATGCGACATAGATATTTTTCAACCTGCAACGCTATCAGACGTCAGGTGCAGGTATGCTGCTGCTCTTTAAGATTAAGGCGACGATGTGTACTTCATGACTAAACCTTGCAGACCGCAACGCTTCCCAGTACTGCTGCGCGCAGGCGGACGCGGCGGAACATTGTGTCGAGAGAGTTCCGTTAGATCGGAAGGAACACGGAGAAAAGGAGTTCCATCCTGAGGGAATACGTATATGGACTTATAATTGTATGCTCGTGGAAATGTTTATTCTCTGATTTCGAAGGAGCGTCGTCAGTCGTCTCAATGCAATGGCATTTTATTACTCGCGGTTTAAGGCAGCCCGCGCGGCGCCCGGAGTCGATAGCCGCTCGCAGTGGACACGCGGGATAGAGTCAACGAGTGTAGGTAACCCTTATGATAAACAGACGATCCCGTCCCGAGTTTGCAATATAAAGCTGGCTCACGGCGAGCGCCTCTCAGTTTTTCATAGCAACGCTACACTCCGGCGTCCGGCCTCCGACTGCAACGTTAGCGGCGAAGTACGAGGTCATTTATTATTAAAACACCTGTAATAGCTCTCCCATTCTGAGCCGGAGCATCGAGGAGCTAAGGTTCCGTTCCAAACTTACTCAAAAGAAACAGCCGGGCCATCGGCTAGCCTCGACATGGAAAGATGTTTCTTACAGTGAGTGGATACAACGGTAGCGTCAATCTACAACGACGTCCGCTGCGGCTCGGCCGACGGGCGGCCGGGGGCGTGCGCGCGGCTGGCACCGGGCGCCGCGGCCAGGGTCTCCGCCTGCTGCACGGTGTCGGGCAGCCGGCTGGCGAGCGTCTCCGGTGTGAGCAGCACGAGCAGCCCCGAGCACGTCGCCATCACTCCGAAGATCAGGTACGGCAGAGACTCCATGTACGCCATCTGCGAATACCTTTAGCGACTACATCTACATTTATGTACACCGCCGACTGGCCTGCCGGGACGCCTCCGCATCTTCTGGGCAATTACAACTACAACGTTTATTACATACATTACGTAACTACTCTCTGTGCTATATTAGGCAGTATTAAATCACCACTAACACTATAACTAAATCCTCCAGGTAATTACAATTGTGTGCGTGCACGCAAATACAACTTCGTACGTATTAGTTTTTGGACAACAATAATCATGTTGATATTAAAACTGATAAATAACGAACCCTAATACAATAGTTGTGACGTATGTACACGGATCGTGTAAGGCTTACTTTACTGAGAGTTTAAATACGTTAAAAGCTACGGAACGAATGAGAATACGGAAGGAATGTCCAACTTTCCGACGAAGAAACGTTTCGAGAATGTTCTATCTAATCTAAACGATCAACTTTCTCAATTCATTTTTGTCTAGTAATTGACGGACACCGAAGCGGGCGGCGACGGCTGGGTTACCTTCTATAAATGTTGTAATAACTACATAGGTGTAATCATTTTAAAGACAGTATCCACTACACTAGCACTAGCTACACTCGGTTATAGCGACGACAGTATAAAGACCAGTAGCGGAGTCTGCGGCGCGGCGGTGGAGCCCACGCGGCCCACCACCGAGCAGATTCCCAGCAGCGAGTGGCGCGAGGGCGTGGGGAACAGCTCGATGGTGTAGATGTAGATCGACGCGAACACCATGCTGATGGTCAGCTTGCCGATCATCGCGAGCGGCACCGCGAGGCGAGCTGGAGGGGCACGCGAGCGCGTCAGGGATTTGCTCGTGACGCACGGTACACGCACTGCAACTGGGTGTCGTTGCAGGTCGGTCTACCTCGCTGACCTTCTATCTATATAAAATTATACGACTCGCTTACGCCGAGAATGTTAACTACAGTTAGCGGCCAGGGTGATGAACTTTATCATCGATCTGATAATTGACGGAACGTCGGTAATTACGACGCTCCTCCCTGATATTCGGCCGACGCTCGGATAGTAATACGACTAGTGCTCGTAAGAATGTTTTGGCCTCCTGTAAGTGGAGGTAGTCGGGGGCCACGGACGAGCTCCTCTGTCGCTCGACCGACCGCCGTTTCCTTACCAGAAGCGGCGTCTGAGGAGCGACCACGTGCCCGATCCTCCCGGCCACGGAGCACGCCGCCAGCAGGCTGTGGCGGAGGGTGGTGGGGTACAGCTCCGAGGTGTATATATAGATGCTGCTGAACGCCATGCTGATGCACATCTTGCCCAATAAGTTGAGCGACGTCTGCAGCCATCGCAGCGCTGAAATGTAAATTCAAATCTACTAGCCGCCGACTACCGGCGGCCGCGGCCTACGAGCGAGCGGTTTCTAATGCGCCGAGCGAGCGCGCGGCGCACGCGGCCCGGCGGCGGCGTCGCCGATACCGAGCGGTTATAAAAAGCACTAACGGCAAAATCAAGCGCGCACTCACATTCGGGAATGAAAGGCAGCGCCACCAGCGACAGCCCGCACACGAAGAACGCCGACATGATGGAGCTCTTCCTGCCGAATCTATCGAGCGTCAGGACACTGGTGCAATATCCGGGAATCTCCACCAGAGACGTGAGGATGTAGTTGACGTAGCGGTCTCCCGCGAGCGACACCGAGTTTATCGACAGCCCGTAGTAGATGAACGTCACCGTGATCCACCAGAAGGAACAGACGCACAGTCTGGCCATCAGCACCTTCGACCTGACCACTTGTAACATCACGGAAGGAGCCCCGGGCGCGCCGTGGGACTCGACATCCGCAGCTTTCGCCGCGTCCGTCGCCGGCACTTCTGACAGTTTTTTTATAGTCTCCGGTGACAATTTCTTCCCGTTAATCGTCGCCACTTTAAAAATGATTCTAGCCGCTTCCTTCTTTTCGCCTTTACTGAGCAGCCATCGCACGCTCTCCTCTATCAGGAAGTAGTACAGAAGGAATACGAAGGCCGGCGCGTAGATGACCCGTGTGAAGGTCCGCCACTGCGGGAGCGCCCAGGCGACGAGCGCCACGAGCGCCTGGCCCGCGGCGAACGTGCACGAGATGATGTTGCCGCCGATGACGCGCTTGTCGAGGCCCACCATTTCCAGAGCTGCGAACGACCATAACACACCATGAGGACGACGGGACAACTCTGGAGATATGTTTTTTAAGCGTTGCGGTCCGGAGCGTATCCACCTTTCGCTAACTTCTTTTACTACCGTTTGTTTATTTTCTTCTCTTTTTAATTTCAATTTAAATCTACAACCACTTTTTCAAAAATGTTCAAATAAGTCACGTCGAGCGCAAATAAAAGACGACGGCTGATTGTAATCGTCACCGGATCAGTCAATTTCCTGCCTCATTCGTCCGACGCAGGCTCGACTGCCTCCCGCGGCAACCGCTCGCGTGACCAGCATAAATATTTACAGTTCACGATGTGAACTGCATCTGTACATATTCAGACATGTATTACTCAGTGTATCAGGAGCGAGGTTCGAAGTTTCCGCTCGATCCACTGACCTAGAATAAAGCCCGAGCTGTACACGCCGGCTCCTACGGTAGCGTCCAGGAACTCCAGCGTCACGTAGGTGGCGTAGTTCTGCGAGAAGGAGCGCGCCACGCCCACGGCGGCCGGCGCCGCGGCCGTCAGCACGAACGCCGTGCGACGCCCGAACCTGCGCAGTGACAGACGACAGCACTCTTAGCGGCCGCAGCCCCGTCTCTCCCGCTGGAGCCGCCGCGCTGCTGCAGGGCGGCGGTCGGGGGTCAAACCGATTGTCGGATGTTTTAAGATGTTTGAAAGAACGACGAGATATTAAAAGACGTATTTATTATTAATTTCTGTTATAAGACGTATTTATTATTAATTTCTGTTATAAGACGTAATTATTATTTTCTGTTATAAGACGTATTTATTATTCGTTTCTGTTATAAGACGTGTTTATTATTAATTTCTGTTAAGTTTTTCAATGACAACGGCAAGGTTGTTTTCGCCGACAGCCCGGCACCGCCGACGCCCCGGCGGCAAGACCTGGAGAGATTCCATAACAATGTTGCGAACTTCAGACAGCGTTCGAACTACGATGTTGTCGTCGGGTCGCGTGTCGCGTGAAGCATTTTTGATACTCGAATATTATTTGTGAATTTTGCATCGAGTTCGTTTTGCTGGGTTTTCGCGGCACGTTCGTAGCAACCGTACTGTCATGAAAATTATACTGAGAAAACTGTAGGACAATTATTGACATTATCGAGATCTCAATGAGTACATTGCTCCTTCTTACAAATGTACGACGATATCGGGGAACAAATTATTTCGCGGTCGAGAAGACATTCCATTAACAGAGGTATAGAGCTATAAGTGTTTACTTATGAAAAATATTTACGTGTCAGAGATGTAGGCCGTGAGCGGCAGCGCCACGAACAGCCCGGCGCTGTGGACGGTGCCCACCAGGGTTCTTTTCCATTCTTCACAAGCGAGGTCGAACTGGAACCGGGACATTCAATCGGTAATGAATCATTCTGTTGTAACGGCGAGCTGACAGATTAACTTGTCTGGTAAATAGCCACATTAGAGACACCGTTATTTGTTAAGGATAGGATCGACGGTCGTCGGTTGGGCCTCTGGTCCGGCGGTCTACGAGCCTGGCCACCGAGCCGGGCTCGGGCGTGCGATTCCCGATCATGTCTACGTAAATTTAAGTTAAAAAAGGTACATTTTGTAGCAGTATAGCAGTACTAGAAACTATATCGAAACTATTTAGAAACGGTATAGAAAGTATATCGAAATGGTGTAGAAATTATATAGTTTTCCTGGCCCTAAACGTACACATGAAACAGTGCCCGCACGCGGCTCGAGCGGTAAGCGATTAACTAATCGTTTAATAAAGAGAAACTTCTCTTTCGTTCGGTGGAGCTCTCACGAACCTCTGAAAATATGCTGTTATGGTGCTCATACACCCACGCATGGCACGTGTTGGTGTCAGTCGGGTGGAAGGAGCTCGGCTCGCAGGAAGCGCCGACGGGGCGGAGGCGCTCGCAGCGCCCGCCGCCCGCGGGGTACACCCAGCCGCCCCAGTGGCCGGTAGCGAACTGCGGGGGGGAAGTCTCGCACTCGGGAACCTTGCACCTACAACCGGCACGGGACATGGTGACGGTCACGCAACATCATATTTCAGTTCATATAGCGTCGGTTACAAATATTTTATTAGAGTACGAGTACACGTTGCCTGTAAATAGCTGTCATTCCTGTCGCCTGTTGATTGTTATTCAATATTTTCATATCGTACAGTTAAAAGAAATAATTAAATAACGTTCACCGCACACGGGTACGAAAAAATCACAAAAACAAAAAAGCATATTTTAAAAACAACGCATCATTGTTCTGTCTGCGTGTGGAGAAAATATCAATGTAAGTAAATATACTTATATATAAATAATAATTTATCTGCAGTCTTTTCCCACGATACAGGCTGCGCATCGGTCGGGATCAGGTGGCCGCGGGTGTGTATGTTCCGAGATATTATTATTATACATATATTTCTAACGATCAACAACTATATGCCTTAAAATACGAGTAACAATAGTACATTAGAAACGTAAGGTAGACTAAAATGAAGATTTTCGATAGAGGATGCAGTTTAAAATGATAAGATTGTTCAACTGCTCGGTCGAGTTTAACAGACCAATAGGACACATCCCGCTCCATCGCGGCGTCTCGACGCTGAACTAAAGGAAGCTCCTCGTTACACTCTCAATTTGACACCCGGCAGGCGGGCGGCGGGTCGGGGCCTTCGGTATATTCTTCCGTAAATATTCTGCATCCACCCACCGAACTAAATAAATCGTTACACCTAACTAATCGTGACAATATTAATTTTTTACATACTCCATAGCAAGGACGTCGCCAGTGCCCGGCCGGCCGCGGGCCGTCTGTTCACGCTGGACTTCGTCACTCCAGGTGATAGTTGTTATGACGATATTGTTGTTATACTTTTCAATATATTTGTAGCATCGACATATGTCACGGACGTATACGTATTATCAACTAGTTATGTGACTCGTGATTATGATTCTTTTCTTTCCAATTTAATTTCATATCAATCCATTGTCGGCTGTACGTAGTTCGTTTGCCCGAGCGGTAGCGGCTACAATACCATTTTGCGCGCTTCAAACGTCGCGAATAGTCCACGGAACACTGGAGGCGCAGGCGAGCTTGTCTGCGCACATCGTTACTCGAAGAATTTTGGAATTCAATGGTAGGTCATGCGATAGTAAATTCCTTGCACGCGTAGCCGGCCGGTGGAATCAAACCCACGCCCCTTTCCAATGCGACCGATCTAGTAAGGTTGCAAGAATATTGGTATCGAATGCATACGATAGCACGAAGCGATTAGGTGCTTTCGTAATCCCTTTATCGGTAACACGGATATCAGTAACATGAGGTTTTAAACTTTCAAATAATACAAATAGTAAAACAATGCAACTATTTTCACTTTAAAATGTTCGACAACGCTTTTAGTGTAGATAATGACAAGCTTATTTTCGACCAATAAAATAAATTCTAATGTTAAACAAATATAATTTTCCCGCAAGAAACGAAATAAATAGAATTATCAATTAGCAACATAAAATTGGTCAGCGATGATTACTACTTATTCAATTATCGGTTACACGAGTATTTGTAAAAAAACGAAGTAGTCGTTACAGAAACGTGCTTCAATACGTACAAGGTCGCTCGAGCGGCGAAGGACATACAAAGAGAAGAGACTGAAATTTCTGCGCTGAATACTACACAGATGTACACCGTTCGACCAGTGTCTCAGAAAACGTGCGTTTCAATACGGTTTATTGATGTCATTTCCTTATATAAATTTTCGTATTATCACGACTCCGTGCTAATAATTCCGACATAAATAATGTGTAGGTACTGCACTACGCTTGCCGCCCCTGAGTGCACACTGCGTGATTCGCTATCCGCGTCTTTTGGAAATATAATTTTTATAATACAAAGAATTGCATCAGCTTCAAGTAGGTACTATAATGAATCGATAGATAGAATAATTATCTTGTTTTTGCCATTTCAGCTTTTTGTAGTTGGACAATGTGCTGATACTTGTGCAGCCGGGGCTAAACCTTTTTGCACAGTATTCATTTGCAAACTTCGATATGCAAGTGAAGCAATCGATCGGCAATAACGACGGTTCTAAATCAGTAGTCTTTGTACTTTTTATTGGTACTTATGTTTCTATTGTGAATTAAACGGTAACCTAAAAATAGGCATAATTGAACTGTTTACATAAAGCAGCGTTAATGCGAGATATAATTATCTTTAAAATAAAGGTCGTCGGTGGTAGAACCTGTATACGGTTCGCCCGGGGAAGTACCACCGCCACACCTATTTCTGCCGTGAAGCAATTGTTT
>DWUN01004766.1:0-10452 GCA_018249975.1 Passova gellias | reverse complement strand
TGTCCATGGGCGGCAGTGGCCACCCGTGACTGCTGCTTGCTCGTTCACTACTCTCATAAGGTAAAAAAAAAAAAATGACCCCCAGTTGCTGTTAGGTAAGCGTGCTTTTTGTTGTAAGCTTTCGTTTGAATGAAGAATTAAGAAAAAATCAATGAACTTATACATCATAAGGTACACCATCGCTTTCCTTCAGAGGAGATTGGGGCGAAACGCTGGCCTATTGTAAATAAAATGAGAATTGTTAGAGACCCGTAACCCGCAGAGGAAGAACAAAATGAGTTGACAAAGAATTTTTAATACTGGGTTGGTCCAAAAACAGTTCTAGCTTAAGCTGTACCTGCAAACTATATAGCATACCTTCATTGAGAGTATATATGTACCTTATAGTGAACAAAATCATTTGAATTTGAATTTTGAATTTGATGTAGGAGAAGGCTATGCGCATCTTTCCCCCTCTTTTTCATCGGTATCTCTACATTTGCACACTGTAGATAATAGTAGAATCACGTGTGATTTTTACAACTAGTGTCGCCAATAAAGCACTTATTGTACGCGGCTACACACTATTGCGTGTGCTCTTATATACACATAATAAATAGTGCCGTCGTCTCACGAACGTAACCGGGCAACACAGTTAATATATAAAATTAACAGCTGATGTGACGGTGAGAAATGGATCCTGTCTCGACCGGGTACAGTTCATTTTTCATAGCGATCATCAATACATGACACAGATTTTTGAAGCTTGTTTATTTTCGTGTACAATCATGCGCGTAACGTTAACCTTTTTTTTAAAAGGTGTATGCTTATTTCGACCCATGTGTACATTTGTACAGAAATAAGTATATGCACAGAACCAAAACCCTCTCACTATGAGAGGAGACCCGGTTGAGCAGTGGACCGATTATAAGGATTACAGAAAAAAGCTTTAACCCAGCGTGTCAGTTCGAAGCCAACAATTCGTGGCTTCAATTGGACCGGAATCTGCCATAACTGCAATTAATTAAAAAAAAGAAAATAATAATAAATTTGCGTAATTTCGCAGTCAACTTTTACCCGATAACAAGTAATATTAAAACACAGTTACGATTAATTATTTATTTATTTATTTATTTATGGAAAAAATTATAATCATTGTGATAAATAAGAATATTTACTTAGTTTTTATTGTGTGTTTCCGTATTGTTCAACCCTTTCATCCCTTCCATTAACGACGCTCTTCTCCTTATGAGGGTTAAGAGCCCAGTGCACCACGCCGGTTAAGTGCGAATTGGTTAATTGATCATTCAAATCGAAAAAAGTTAGGAATAAAATTAAATATTACGAATATGTAATGAATTAGATGACGTTTTTTTCAACTTCAACGCATATTACGAACATGTAAAGAATATTATTATAAAAATAAATATTACGAATATGTAATGAATAATATTATTAAAACAAATATTACGAATATATAATGTTTTTTGCACTCTGGTTTCCCTTCACTTCCCTTTTTTTTTTCACTTCAAAACGTCTAAATCTTTCAAAAGTGCTATCAAAATTAATGGAAAAATTATTTTATTAGCAACAAACACTTTTGTGTGCGGGCGTACATAATGCAATGTCGCTGGTTCAATTACCGGAGGAAACAGCTGTTGGACGAGTCATATGCAGCGCTAATAATATTACTCAGGTAGACTTTCTTAATACCTGTTGGCCCAGCTCTTGGTGACGCTGATAAGCCAGGAGGTATGAGTTCGATTCCTGGTCCAAAACTAATGTAACGAGAACTAATAATTGTTCTAAGTATCAATGTATACGTATAAGTAATTCATCAGCTGTTTAGTTGCAAAGCACAGGCTTTTTCTGGTTAGGGATCAGATGGATTATCATTCCTAGATGACAAATTTCAAAGAGTGTATAACCCGCTCTGGGTCTTTAATATGACCAATGTTCTAACTTCCCTTCTTTTTCTGTTACAGAAACAATACTGCACCATCGGAATAGAAATCTGCTGCAGAATCGAAGTATCCTCTATCCCTGGTGCTGGCAACCTTCAAGGCTCATTAGGCGTCGGTGTTGATGTTTTCCCGGGCTCTGCAGCCCAAGGATCCGGTCTTATCGTGAACTCAGGACAAGTTGGCCAAAGTTCTTACGGTGCTCAAGTCCCGACCAACGCATTCGGGGCCACTGGCCAGACAAACGCGTTCGGAGGTCAGGGTCAAAGTGCTATCAGTGCCCAAGGCCAAGGATTCACCGCTCAAGCTGGACAAACGAACTTCGGTGCCGCTGGATCGATTAATAAAGCCGGATTTGGAGTTACCGGGGCTCCTGGCCTACCTGGTATTGGTACTACAGCTTTCAATGCTAATAGAGCTCAAAGCACCGGCGCTTTCGGGGTCGGATCAACTGGTACCACCAGCTCTTTTGGGTCCACCGGATTTGTGAATAGAGGCGTGACGGGTTCCAGTTTCGCCTCCCGCGCCCCAACATACAACAGCAACAAGTTCCCCTCGACAAACGCTTTCTCGCCCAATTCGATCGGCTCCACCATCGCGCCGACTACTCCAGCTCGCTTCGGTCCCACTGTCCAGCCGAATGTGATAGTGGCCGATGCGTTCTCCGCCGGTAGCGACACTGTCGGTGTTTACCGGCCCGGCTCCAGCGGATCCGGTCTGAAGCCCGGCATCCCGTACCTGCCCCCCGTCGACAACACCAACAGCGGCTCTAACATCTACAGTTCCACCGCCTTCCCGACCCCCACCTTCGTTACCACCCCGAGGCCGTTCACGACCCCTAAGCCGGTGTACATTCCTTCGGTGTCGTCGACGTCCGCTCCCGGATATCTGCCCCCGGTCGGAGAGCAGACCATTAATAGAGAGACCCGGTTGCCACCTGGCCCCAACTACATCGACGGCCAACTAATACTGGACGAGAACAGACCGAGGCCACCCACACCTGGGCCGCTGCCAAGTAAGTATTGGCCGAATGATGTCATCCATTGTCAATAAATTACTAAGATCGTTGTGTAAGGTCTAAGTGTGACAAAATGGTGACTGTTACGTAACTAGTTGTGCCCCCGGCTTTATCTGCGTTTCGGTACGGTTAATTTGAAAGTGTTTACTGATCGTCCATACAGCATTTATATACATGACGCCAATTAATAAAAAATATTATCGTCTGTCTGTCAGTTACGTATGATTTTGATATAGGTTACTTATTGTTTACATGTACAACATTTAGTTCACTAAGTATGACTTTTAGGCTTAACCGATATCACAACTGTCTGTATGCAAAGGGAGAGGTGACAGAGTAAATTTAGTTCCTAAAAATTTACAAAACCTAAAAGACAGGCAATAATGTCACACATCGTCGGAGTCATCTCGCTAGTTCTTAGATATTTGAATGAGATAGGTGGCGCTGTTGTCGAGAAACAGATTTTATAAATCTTTCTTTGTTTCGGTTCCAAAGGTAAAAAAAATATATGATTCCAAATGTTTAAGCTTCTAAAAATTAGTAAAGAGATCACGATTAAGTTGCACTACTTCATAGACGAATGCATCTTCCTTGTTCGTGTTTTCTGCGAGTCTAATTTAAAAAATCTTGACAAAGCTGGTGGCACATGACTATAATTTACATAACGATAAACAAATACGCATTTACATATTACTTCTGTAGTATTTGGATTTTATAATAAGCAAACCATTTTTGCACACGCAAAATTTATAAATTAACGATATTAACATAACATCATCTATGCAAACATACCGATGTCCACTTCCCTGTTCAATATAAAATTTCTTATTGAATTCTTCCCCACCAGGTGAGATCCCTGCTGGTTGCGCTGCAGCTCTGAAGTGTACACCCATTGAATTCTGCACGGCTGAGGGTGTGATCTCCAACACAACTGTCATCTTATCCAGGGACCAGGACGCATACAGAGTGCCTTTAACAGTACGTTGGCAAATTCTGAACTTTAATTCATTTGCCCACCTTTGTTAGATATTTATCTCTGTATAGGATATCTTGATGTAACTTATACTCACGGAGATGCTTTTACGAGTTAAGGTTTGCCAAGGTTTTTAGACCCCTAAAGCTTTCAACGAAATTAACAATGTTGTTTAATGTAAAAAAAAACAAAAAAGAGTCTTGGCTTGAGCACTTCGGCTAACATATCCTAATTTTCCAATAGTCCGATATTTTATGCAGACTAGTCATTTCCACATACAAGGGTCAGCATACTATAATCTTGTTGCCAATGTTTAAGTCTGACAATATATATTCTGGATGTCCTTTTATAGCCGAATCTTGCAAAATCAATTTCTTTGTCAGGATTGCAAAGACGTTGCCACTGGTCGCATCGGCAAATGCTGCAGAGATCCGTTCTACACCGACCCTTGGCCTACCAACCAGCTCGGTAAATGGGTTCCCGGTGTCTTTGGAGGCAACGATGGAAAGTACGTTCCGGACAGCCGCGGTAGCTCGAACAACGTGAGGCCTGGAGTGACAGTTAGACCACCAGTCACCGGGTCTGTGAGGCTGGACAATTTCAGGTAAATCAGTTCAGGTTCTTTTGGAACAGAAATTTTTAACGCTTTTGTAATTTGATTGCTACAGCTATATCAGGTTGGCTATTGTTATTATTATGTCGCGCAATTAATTGGAATTAATTCTGTCTATCTATCTATCTATCTGTGCATCTCTGTCTGTGCTTTTTATTTGCGTAAGAGTTAATATATTGCGAAGAGTTATGGTATTAATAAAAGATTTCTCTCAATCATACAGAACAAGTCCCACAACACCCAAACCCACTCTGCCGTTCGGTCCTAACCAAGTTACCCCAGGCTACCCAAGCACTACTATCGGTCAAGGAAACTTTAAGCAGACTGGCCAGACAACGATCCGTGGTCAGGGACAATACAGCCAAGGTGGTCAGGGACAATACAGCCAAGGTGGTCAGGGACAATACAGCCAAGGCGGTCAGGGACAATACAGCCAATTTGGTCAAGGACAATACAGTCAGAGGGGCCAAGGACAATATGCCGTTGGTGGGCAAGGAGTGGGAGTTGGCGTTCAAGGTACAATTAAAATTTCACATTTTGTGATAGTTTTAAGGGTAGTATTACAAAAGACATGCTGAAAATATTTTTATGCTCTCAACAACCTGTGAGAGTACATTGCATCTAGATCTAACGTATTTGAAGCCTATCCTTTCCCTGTTTATGTTCAATAGGATATAAGCCTACAACTTCATTTATTAACCAATACACGTTTTAAAAAAATATGCGTGAAAATGTTTAATTCTGAGACAGTGATCTCCTTCAGACATTCGGTTGAAGACATGGAATGATTTATGTTTCTGCAACTCTCTGTTATACATTAGCCCAATGGTTAGTGGTTCTGACTGTTAAGCCGCGGAGATGGAAGCTCCAATCCCATCCAGGGCAATTACTTTTGTGATAAGCCTGAGTGTTCGTAATGTAACAATATATATCTAAGGATATTAAAAATTCGGTATAGATGCTGAATTTGGTATTATGATGTATGTATATGATCTATCCTGAGATATTTTATTACACAGGTAACCAACTCGCGTCCGGCTCGAACTACAATACAGCGTATAGCCAAGGACAGTTCGGCCAGAAAGGCCAGGGTGTACTTGTCAATCAAGGACAGGGTTCCCTTGTTACCCAAGGACTGGGTTCCCTGGGAACGCAAGGACAGGGCTCCTTAGTTACCCAAGGACAGGGTACCCTGCTAAACCGAGGACTGGGTTCCCTGGGAACGCAAGGACAGGGCTCCTTGGTAACGCAAGGACAGGGCTCCTTAGTTACCCAAGGACAGGGTACCCTGCTAAACCGAGGACAGGGTTCCCTAGTAACCCAAGGGCAGGGTTCTCTAGTTACCCAAGGGCAAGGTTCTTTGATCGGCCAAGGACAGGGTGCGTTGGTGAACCAAGGTCAGGGCGCCCTCGTTACACAAGGTGTGGGTCAAATAGCCCAAGGAGGTAAATTCGGAATCGTCGGCCAAGGACAGTACGAAGCTAATGCTCAGGTACGACTTCATGGGACTTACAGTTCTTTTATTAATAGAAGGATTTAAATGACAACTCCATAAAAGTTCAGGAATTTCTTCGACAAAATCTTTGTATAATATTCACGATAGTCAAGCACCATGGATTCATAAATACATATATGCAGATATGAATTAAAATATACGTTTGTTTTTATTGGGGAGCCTTACAAATAGTCAATAATACGTGGCTTTTTAATCAAATATCGGCTCAAAACAGTACCTCAATCTCAAGGCACCTGGTTTTCGTGATTTACAACAGGTACAAGAGGCCAGTATAAACTTCCACCCAAATAAAACTAAACTGCCATCTAGATGTAATCAGGATCCAAATGAATCTTCTGCATGCAAACTTAGTAACAGCTGTGTTAACCGTATCGCCAAAATAAATATTCTATTTTATCCAACAGGCTCAAATCCAAAAAGGAGGAGGAATTGGTGTCATCCAAGGTCAAGGCCAACGAGGCCAGGGACAGATCATCACATCTGGGCAAGGTACCGCTGTAAGCCAAGGATTTGGCACCGGCATTCGCCAAGGACAGGGTCAACTCGTCACTAATGGCCAAGGAGTCGCTGTTTCTCAAGAGTTCGGTCAAGGAGTACAGCAGAACCTACAAGGATTCCGTCAAGGGCAGGGACAGTTGATCAATCAAGGCCAAGGACAATTACTAACCCAAGGCCAGGGTCAATTTGTAAGCCAGGGCCAGGGTCAATTAGTAAGCCAGGGCGTGGGTCAGGTGGTATCTCAAGGACAAGGCGCATACGTTAATAGAGGCCAAGGACAGCTGGTATCTCAGGAAGGAGGAGCCTTCGTCAGTCAAGGAGGCGGTGCATTGATCAACCGGGGACAAGGCGCGACCGTTTCTAAGGAATTCGGCTTCGGACTCAACCAAGGCCAGGGACAGGCTGTTTTCCAAGGACAGGGATCTTTGATCAGCCAGGGCTTCGGAGCCGGCATCAAGCAGGGACAAGGAGTCGCTGTGTCTCAAGGAAGTGGATTCGGAGTGGAAAATGAATATGGGGAATCCGTTCAGAGGGTCTTCTTGTCGAGGTACGACGGGAGCGGCCAGTGTGGATTGATGAACGTGAGTGTACAAAATCATTGACTACCATTGTTGACACTGTACAAGCAGCTGCAACCGTAGCGCTGCTCGCGTTCTTCACACGTCATACCATTGTTGCGCGAGTGACGCCATCTGTGGTGCTTATTTGAATAAAACGTGTTTTCCTGTGAATATTCGATAGTTTCCGGCGAAAAGGAGTAGCCTATATCACTCTGCAACCCTTCAACTATCTCCATACACAAAATCACATCGATCCGTTGCTCCGTTTTAACGTGAAAGAAGGACAAACAAACAAACAAACACACTTTCCCATTTATAATTGTAGTATAGATTGGTTTCTAGAAGCCTTCTCTAAGACTTTCAAAGTACAGTTTATAGCGTTTCATTATATGAATTACAAAACATTTACAAAATTAATCGCAACCGAAAATTCCTAATTTCAATATCGAAATAAATAATTAACGAGCATCCTAAATTATAATCCGGTTTGGGGCCAATCACAAACTAAATTATGTTAATTATATTCAAAGTATTTTAAATGTTGTAATGTTGTATGAATAAATATTATATGTCCCTTAATTGCATTATTAATATGCTCCACTCGTAATATTAAAGGAATCTTCGTTTGAAATCACTCAATAGATTAGTAAAGTTATTTATTTAGGCACATGAGCCAACGGTGCTCGCCGGGTAGCATACTTTGTTAGTTGGTTATAAAATATTAGTAATCCCTGGCTAATATAAAAGCGATTAATATATTAGTCTTCTATATCCAAGGAACCTCCAAATTATCACGCAACATTTTAGCCCCTATGAACAAATTTCCGTATTACAAATATATTATGTTAGATCTGAGTAACAATTTAACTTTTTGACCGACTTTAAAAAGGAGGAGGTACTCAATTCGTCTGTATTTTATTTTCTTTGTCAACTTTGTCAAATCTCACACTTAATCCAGGAATATCTTTAAGAGTAGTCCAGATCGTTCTCTCCACGTATTAATATGTACAATATTTTTACCCTCAGCCAATTAAGCCTTACGGTAACCGCAACGACAACGAAGTGGACTTCGCCGAGATCCCGTGGCAGGCCATGGTGCTCCTGCAGACCAATAGGAGTCTTCTCTGCGGCGGCGTGATCACCAGACCCGATGTTGTTGTCACGTCCGCTGCTTGTGTTGACGGGTAAATTACGAAAACGAAAGTTGTGGTTTATATTTAAGCACAAAGGGCAGGATCTAAAGATCATATTTTTCAACCCCTTTATTGTTCCTTTGAAGAGTTTTAAGGATTGTACTCTTTTATAACCTAGAAATTGTTTTCCAGGCTCGAAGCGAAGAACGTGCTGATCAAAGGTGGTGAATGGAAGCTGGGAATCGACGAGGAGCCCCTGCCATTCCAGATAGTTCAAGTCAAGCACATCCTGCGCCATCCCTTCTACAACAAAGGATCCTTGCTGTATGACGCTGCCATCCTGGTTCTGACTGAGAACTTGAGGTGGGCGAAGAACATCTACCCCATCTGTCTGCCGACGGCTTCGGACACCCTGGACGCCTTCTACAACGGCGCCGGTGAATGCATAGTTACCGGATGGGGCAAGCAGGTTCTGCAAGGTGAGTTTAGCAATAGTTTTACAAGAACGCAAGTGATTTTGTATCGATCAAACCTACATGTTTCTAATGCAAAAGTATTTTCTGCTGCTATTTAAAACAACAATCGAGAAATGACCAATATTCCATTTAAGATTCGAATTACTTCATTGTTTACATCTTTATAATCATCCTTCAGCGGCTTCGTGTATCCAAGATACTCGTAAACCGAGAGAAAACCAAGGCAAAAACTCCCAAACGATTTCTTCGGTCTCTAGTATTTATGTCTGTGTTATCAGTGATATATTAATGTCTTCTTGGCCACTGGACGCCCGGCCATCTGTCTGTCGGTTATTTAGTGTTGTCAAATAGAAAAACTTAACGCGAAACAATTTGAGGCGGCAACATTTGGTATTCTAATGTCTCCGCCCGCCATACGGTATGCTAATGATCAGCTGTTTACATATGCTAAACGCATGCTGTATCCATGATGTCATGTGTTGCTCTAGTGTTTTGACCGGAATGCATTGGAAAATTCTATTTTACAATATTTCGGAATTTGTTGAAATATATTTCGGTACATTTAAGCGGTTTTTAAAAATATTGGTAATCATTTATCCGCAATAGATATGTTAGTAACATTAGTCCAGTTAGGCTATTTTCGTATGAGTACAGGTAGTATCAGCATCCACGCTATCAGAAGTCTGTCTCAGACGCGTCGCAGCTGTCGAGGACGAAGGTTGCTTGTAGTAAACAAATTTAAGTTCGAATCAAATTGTTTTATTCATTACAATGTATATTATACAGTCAATGAAGAACCCACGGGGCACATGGACCCTACACCCTTCGGAGTGAAACAGAGATTATTCTATCGACGGCTTATCGGTAGAAATAGATTTAGCTACCCATCCAGCTCATTTGTTACTCTTTCACAACCAAACCATTGATCGGCTTTTTTGTATGAAGTATGATGATTTTGTTTGAAGATAGAGTGAAGCCTGAGAAACGATATAGGCTATTAGCTTTTTTAAATCCATGCAGGGCCGTAGCTAAGGGGGGCATTGCGAGGCAGTGCCCTACCTTGAATATAAAAAGAACATTAGGTACGCGTCTAAAAAAAACTCACCAGAATTTCATATGCAAGAAATATAATTTCATAGTGCATGTCTAATTGTATATAATTTTTATACTTCCGCCCTACCTGTAACCAATGCTGGCCCACCTCACGTTGGACCCCAGCCACATCCCTGTACCGTCCCTATCGCGCTTATGACATTGTACAAGAGGCACCGTACCCGGATCGCCGTAAAGAACCGATACTCGTAATACACAAATATTCGGTGTCAATGCATGCTAATTAAACATAACTGGTATGTTTAGGCCGCGCCTTTTATTTTTGCAGCGATTAAGCAACAACGTGCACAGCCTTAATGAAATAATGACATAATTGGTTTCCGTGAAGCGGACGCCGGCGAATCGCTTTGTGTTCAGAGACAACGGACACCGATTCAAATTTGGAAATCGCTCGTCAAACATTACATTGGAATAAAACGATCCCATAACAGCACAGACCTGGTATAGCGGAAACAATTTTATTGATGACTAACTGACCCGGCAAGCGTTGTTCTGCCATATAAATTATAACAGTATTTCTCTTCTATATAATGGGCGTTATTATACATACAAACCTTCCTCTTGAATTACTCTATTCATTAAAAAAAACCGCATCAAAATCCGTTGCGTAGT